>JAQQSK010008196.1:0-13611 GCA_028658325.1 Potorous gilbertii | reverse complement strand
ATTATCTCTCATAAAAGAGGCAAGTAAATGACTTTTCAGTGGAGGGAAAAAGTGGGGAGTTGAGAGAAAAACATGAATCTTACTCTCATCACATTTGACTAAAAGATGGAATAAAATGCACACTCATTTTGGCATGAAAACCTATCTTACAATACAGGAAAGCGGGGAGAAGGGGATAAGCAGGGTGGAGGGGATGATGGAAGGGAGGGCAGTGGGAGGAGGGAGCAATGAGAAATCACCACTCTTGGGGAGGTATAGGATCAAAAGAATGAATAGAAGAAATGGGGAGCAGGATAGGACGGAGGGAAATATAGTTAGTCTTACACAACACAACTATTATGGAAGTTATTTGCAAAACTGCACAGATATGGCCTATAATTAATTGCTTGCCTTAAGGGAATGGGTGGGGAGGGAGGGATGAAAAGAAGTTGAAAGTCAAAGTTTTAGGAACAACTGTTGAGTACTGTTCTTGCTACTAGGAAATAAGAAATACAGGTAATGGGGTATAGAAAGTTATCTTGCCCTACAGGACAAAAGAGAAGATGGGGATAAGGGAAGGGAGGGATGTTAGAAGGTAGGACAGATTGCTGATAGGGGTAATTAGAATGCTCAGCGTTTTGTTGTGGGGGGAGGGGAGAAATGGGGAGAAATTTTGGAACCCAAGATTTTGTGGAAAATTTGGTGGAAATGAATGTTGAAAACTTAAATAAATAAATTTATGAAAAAAAATTAAAGAAATAAAATAATTTCTTAGTTTTATTTATTAATTTGTCAGTTTTATGAATTTCAATTTTATTGATCTCTCCTTTGGTTTTCAATATTTCTAATTTGGTATTTAATTGGGGATTTTCAATTTGTTGTTTTTCTAGTTTTTTTCGTTGCATGCCCAATTCATTGAACTCCTCTTTCTCTATTTTATTCATGTAAGCAAAGACATAAAACTTCCCTTAAGAACTGCTTTCACTGCATCTCATAAGCTTTGCTAGGTTACTCATTGTCATTCTCCTGAATTAAATTATTGACTGTTTCTATGATTTGTTGTTTAACCCACTAGTTGATTAGGATTAGATTATTTAGTTTCCAATTAATTTTTGGCCTATCTTTAATGGCCCTTTATTACATATAATTTTTTATTGCATCATGATCTAAAAAGTATGCATTGACTAGCTCTGCCTCTCTGTACTGGATTGTGAGGATTTTATGCCCTAGTACATGGTTATTTTTTGTGTATGTGCTATATTTCACTGAGAAAAAAGATATATTCCTTTCTATCCCTATTCAATTTTCTCCAGACACCTATCATATGTACCTTATCTACAATTCTAATTACCTCCTTAACTTCTTTCTTGTTTATTTTGAGGTTAGATTTATCAAATTCAGAGAGGGGTAGGTTGAGGTCTCCCACTAGTATAATTTTGCTGTCTGTTTCTTCCTATAACTTCTTTAACTTTTCCTCTAAGAATTTGGATCTTATACCACTTGGTGCATATATGTTTAGTAAAGATAATATTTCATTTTCTATGGTGCTTTTTATCAGAATATAGTTTCCTTTCTTATCTCTTTTGATTAGATCTATTTTTGGTTTTGCTTTGTCTGAGATTAAGATCACTGCCCCTGCTTTTTTTCTCCATCAGTTGAGACATTCTACTCCAGTCTTTTACCTTTACCCTGTGTGTATCCCCCTGTTTCAAAAGTGGTTCTTGTAAACAACATATTGTAGGATTATGTTTTTTTAATCCATTCTGCTATCTGCCTCCTTTTTATGGGAAAGTTTATCCCATTCACATTTACAGTTATGATTACTGTCTATGTCTGTCTCTCCATCCTATTTCTCTCCTTTTTTATATTTTTATTTCTCCTTTCTCACTTCCCCTCCTCAAGAGTTTTACTTTTGACCACTGCCTCCCTCCCTCTTCCCTCACTTCTATTTCCCTTTTCCCTTATGACTTCTACCCTCCCTTCTAATCACCTCTCCTTTTTGTTTACCCTTTCCCCTTTTACTACCTTTAGGGCAACTTAGATTTCTGACCTTAACTGAGTATGTTGTTCCTTCCTTGAAGTAAATCAGATGAGAGTAAAGATTAAACAAAGCTCATCTCCCTCCCTTCATTCCATCTACTATAATGTTTTTGTGCCTCTTCATGTGATATAATTTACCCTTCCCTGCCTTCTCTTTTCCTCTTCTTCCATTATAATCCCTTCACATCCTTTAATTACATTTTTATCATCACATCAGTTAATTTATGCCCACTCCCTCTATCTATCCATATCTTTTTTTAAATGTCATAATAAATATACAGTCTTCAAGATCAATAAGTATCATTCTCCCATATACGGATGTAAGCAGTTTGCCCCCTATTGAATAACAAATTCTTTCCTCTCATGTTTACCTTTTTATTTCTCTCTTGACTCTTGCATGTGAAGATCAGATTTTCTATTGAGCTCCAACCTTTTCATCTGGAAGGTCTGGAAATAACTTACTTCATTGAATGTCCATCTCCTTGCCTGAAAGATTATGCTCAATTTTTCTGGATAATTAATCCTTGGTTGTAATCCAAGCTTCTTTGCCTTATGGAGTTTCATATTCTAATCCCTCAGATCTCTTAATGTGGAAGCTGTAAGGTTCTGTGAGATCCTGACTGTAGTTCCTTGATATTTGAATTGTTTCTTTCTGGCTGCTTATAGTATTTTCTCCTTGACATGATAGTTCTGGAATTTGGCAACAATATTCCTTGGTGTTTTCAATTTTGTATCTCTTTCAGGAGTTGAGCAGTGAATTCTTTTGATGACTGTTTTTCCCCTCTAGCTCTAGAACTTCAGGGCAGCTTTCCTTGATGATTTCTTGGAAGATATTGTCCAGGCTCTTTCTTCATCATGACTTTCTGGTAGATCAGTAATTCTTATATTTTCTCTCCTGAATCTATTTTCCAGGTAAGTTGTTTTTGCAGTGAGATATTTTACATTTTCTTCTATTTTTTCATTCTTAAGATTTTGTTTGACTAATTCTTCATGATTCATAGAGTTATTAACTTCTATTTGCCCAAGTCTAATTTTTAACAAATTATCTTCTTCAGTACTTCCTTTTCCATTTGTCTAATTTTTCCAGTAAAGTTTTTTTTTTTTACCTCATTATACATTTGGCCATTTTTACTTTTTAAGGAGCTGTTCTCTTCAGTGAATCGTTTTTTCATTTTGTCAATCTTATTTTTAAAATATTGGACAATTTTTCTTCCACCTCTCTAATTTAGCTTTTAAAATCCTTCTTGAACGCTTCCAAGCATACTTTTTGAGCTTAAGATCAGTTAATATTTCCTTTTGAGATTTCAGATATGAGTATATTGTTAGTGCTATCCTCTTCTGAATTCATATTTTGACATTTTCTTTCCCTGTAATAAGATTTTTGGTCTTTGCTTTTCTGCTTTGCTTCTTGCTTATGGTGATTGCCTTTTTCCTGACTTTTAAAATGGATCTTGGATTCTAGGGCACAGAGGGCTCTGTCTCACATTTCTTGTGCTGGAAATTTGAGGCCTGTTTACTGGCTTTGTGTGTTGTATCCTCTGGTTCTTTCAGCTAGAAGCTACATAATGCTGCAGCTTACCTGGTGCTGAGTTGGCTGGTGTGTGCCAATTCTGAGATCACATGAAGTCTTTCTGAGTTCCCCTGGGGTTTCGCTGAAGCTTAGAGAATGAGGTGTGGGGGAGGGGTAGTCTTGGCCACAGGAGGTCTTCTCCTCTCCTAAGTCTGAGCTACAGCACAAGGAAGCTCAGCATCTGATGAACCCCCATTTGTGCTTGTGTTTCCCCAATTCCCCTGGCTTTGCTAAGGTACATCTGAGGTCCCCTTCAGCCACAGCAAGAGGTACTTTTCCCATCTATCTCCCTAGATTCTGAGCTGAAAGACTGCTGGTCCCTTTCTTCTGGATGCACTATTCCAGGATTTTTCCTGGGGAAATATTCTCTGGGTTTTACAAGGTCAGCAAGGGGAGGGTGAGAGCACTTACAGTCTGCTCCACCATCGTGGCTACCAGAAGTTCAAGTAGGTGACTTTCAAACACTTAGGCTATGGGATGATAGCCTCAGGAATGGCTGCTGCAAGTAAGCTTTTCTCTCTCTCAGCTCTGCTGAATTCCCATCCTGTCCTGAGAGGTCTGAGAATCCCCAGTGCTGCTTCTGATTCAGTCTACCTAAGGCTGTTCCTACTCTGCTGTGGCTGAGTCTTCACTGATGCAGCCTGCTTCTGCATACTTTTTGTTCCCCCAACCCTGTATAACAGATCTGTCCCATCAAATTTCTAGGTTGACCTGTGCTAAAAATCTGCTACGCTGTGTCTCCTAGTGGATTCTGCCACTTGAAAATTCATTCAGATTCACTTTTTAGAGATATCTGAAAGAGTTTGTGGACAAACTCAGGTGCATCCCTGCTTTCTCTCCCAGTTGTGCCATTCATTACAAGGATTCTGGTGATTACAAATCACTATGCCAACATATGCAAATATGATGATATTAATAAGACATAGTTAATAGAAAATTGAACTTGGACCTGAATTCAAATCCTGCCTTTCACACTTATTTGCTGTTTGGCTATGAACAACTTGTTTAATTTCACTAAGCTTCAGGCACCTCCCTTGGTTGAAAGCAGAAGGAGAGAATTCCCCACACTGAGGAAAACATAGATAGTTCCTTGACATATTATTTTGGTGGATGTCTAAAGACCCAGCATGTCATTACATTCTTCCCTGATGAGCAGATATGCTTCCAAATGGAGATGGTAAGGGACTCATCTAGAGAAGCTATGTGTTACTATATCTTTGTTGCATATTCTTGCTGTTTCAAAAGCAAAACAAATCTCTTTTTGTTCAATGACTTTTGAGTGCACATTTTGTTTCAATTTTGAATGTGAATGTAGAAAGAACTGATATTAGGTCTGTCCCTAATACCATGGGTCATACTTTCTTTTGGCCTTTTGTCAACTACATTGTAAACTATAGCAGCATTAGTCCTATCAGCATCAGTAGGAGCGTAACACATGACACCAAGATGTAGGACACTACACAAACTCTGAACCTGCTTCCTCCATCTGCTCTTTTTGATCTTTTCTCCCCATATTCTCTGTGAAAACTCTTCACAACAGTCTTGGTTCCAATATATCACAGGCTGAAAGATTCTCCATTGCTATGGAGTCTCCATGGCAATACTAGCTTATGCATGTTTCAGAGAGTTATAAAGGAGATAAAAACCACAGTCCCTACCTTCAGCATGTTTATAATAGAAAGTAATGTATAAGACTAGCATGTGCAAGGGAATGAGACCTGTCCTGCTGAACTCCAAAAGACTGAACTGAGAACCACAACAGAGTAGTCATAAATAATCTGCATGTTATAATGGGCAGAACACTGGCTCTGGAATCAGATCTGGGTTCAAATCTCACCAGGTTGTTGTTGTTGTGTTTGTCCCTTGTTTTTGGAGAGGACCATGGCATCAAGGAAATTATGACATGCCTTGCAGTTGACTTTGTTCTGAGTAACAGAGGACTGGGCAAGGTCACCAGCCTCACTTTCTCTTCCAGAATCATCTGGATCCAGTGGCCAGATATTCATCAGGATGACTGGAGATGACCCAGGATGCAATGGGACATGCTGACCCTTTTAGGTTAAGACCAAATCCTGCCTTTAACTTTTACAGCCTATCTTTAATCAAGTCACTCAATTTTGCTGACCTTTAGGGGTTGGACTAATTGGCTTCTGAGATATCTTTCAGTTTTAAAACCATGATCCTATGATTATATGTCAGTATGGTAGAAGGAAAAATTTTTAAATAATAGGATCTCTTCCAAAGTGGAAGGGGGCACTTGCATTGGTTTCCCAACTACCAGACTTCACACTGAGAAAAAAAACATAGAGGATGTAAATGGGATTCCCATTCCAATACAGATTGAAATCAATGCCTTCTGACATCCCTTCCAAGGGAAATTCTGTGAAGTTTTTGTGGAAAAGATGGCATGTTCAAGAAGCTTGCTCATTTACAAAAACAACAAAGCATAAGGTACAATTTTACAAATGTGGTGCAAATGATGAATTTCAGTGTGTGTGTGTGTGTGTGTGTGTGTGTGTGTGTGTGTTTAGGAGATGGTAGATGGGGGAAATCCAAAGGAATCAAAAGGCAACAGGTACATAAAATTGAGTTGTGTCCATAAAGGTCATGGGAGAAAGATGGGGGGAGGAACTCTGAAAAGTTAAAGGAGTTAAAAGGAACCTAAGAAAGTTTTGGTGAAAGCTCAGAAAATTATCTTAATCAATCTCTGGGTGTCTTATAATGCTTTGTCCTGGAAGACAATACTGATTTGTTTCTTTTCTCTCACACTGTACTTAGAAATATTGATCAGGTAAACTCAGGAATCACATTTGACCCTACATTTTGATCATTCATGGAATAACTGTCAGTATGGGCCATGGCAGGGAATAGGAGGACACCTTTTTGTTCTGCCCAGGAGCATCCAGAGATATCCATTACGTAATTTCTTTACGTAGAATACAATCTATTCTGCATGAATTACACACATCCAAAAGGAAGAAGTTGACAGCCCCAATTCCTAAAGTGGCAAAATATCAGAGGGAGCTTTTGTTAGGACCAATTCAGCATGTGAGTTGATAATTATGGTATGAAACACAACTGAGAGGCATAATGATAGGGCCAAAGGCAAATATTAAGGTCAAACTATTTAAAGGCCTTAATGGCATATTCTTCTGTTTACAATTACACTTCCACTTCCAGGCAATCTTGACTTTTGAATAGGAATCAAAGACCCTTGTATTTGTGTATTTTTTTAAGTGACATTTCCGGATATGCTTCCAAATTCAATAATAATTTATTGTCTTGACAATAACAAGAATATGTGTTAATTTTGGACAGGGTCAATGACTTCATATAGCTTTTTTTAAATCTAGTTAGATGATTAATAGGTTGAAAGAATAATGTATATACTTGAATATATGGAAACGTGGATAGTCATCGACACAAGGAAAAAGTCACAAATGTTTAAAAGGTGTTTTCAGATTTGTTTTTTTTCTGGACCTAATATATCTTAACTGTTTCTGCTAGAGGAGTTGCTCAGCTAGGCTCCCTGATTTATTCCTCACAAGGATTGATAAGTACAGAGAACTCTTTTCTCTGCTGCCAGGGGTCTTCTCCTTGAAGTTAATTTCAGCCTTGGGTTGCTGGTTCTTTGAATCCATGTATGTGTCTGCTCCCTCAACTGTACCTACAATTGTCTCAGACTTGCTTTCCAGCTGCTGGATGGGGCGTTTCCTAAGCAAATAGCACCTCTGCAAGATATTTGAGCCAATAGGAGTTAAGGAGGGAAAAAATGCCCTCCTCTTCCTTTCCTTCCCTTCTAATCCTTACCAGTGAAGAACTAGCTTCTTCTCATTCTAACTCTCTCTTAAATTCACCTAATCTGCAAAACTGTCTGATTTGGCCATTTGAAAGCCAATTGCTTTTTGCTTGTCCTATGTCCAGACTCCCTTTAAATCCATAGAGAAAGTTGTTCAAAACTCATAAAAGAATAACATTCTCTTAATATTTTATCACATGGATACCACCTTGTCTATGATGTCATCCTCTGATGACATCAATTGAGCTAAGTGTGAGATATAATCAAATCTCTCACTTTTCTCTCCACCATTACATTTCTATACATAATAATTGAAATATGTTATTTGTATGAAGGAGGGTGTAAAGGTACCCTACTCTTTTCCACTTGCTTCATGAGTACAGAAATATTTTTCCCAAATGATCATGGCATTGAGGAGATGCATTTCTATTTTAAAATATGATTGGACCTTCTTTATACAAAACTGTGGTCCTTGAGGAGTCGCTGGTTAAGGGAGGCAGCTTTCTGTGCCCTTAATGAGACTGAATCCCCCATGTTCTACTTCAATTCCTTCCACTGACAGAGCTTTCAATGTAGATAAGCATTATACTACTCTAGTGAAGAAGGTGGGGCTGATATACACTCTTATATCCTAGTAAGCAGGCATATAACTAGAAGGATGTGACATGGTTTGAATGGAAGTAGTAGGTAAGGTTCCTGGAATTTTTTTCTTTGTTTTGCTTTCCAGTTACTGTATTTTCCTTTCTGGCACTCAGCTCTGGGAGCTGCTCTTACTTTTCCTTTCTCTTCCAGTGCTCTAGGAGAGAGTGGCAACACTTTGTTTGGGCTCCAGACCTGTCACAAGACAGGAGTGTGGTCCAATATTGCTCTGTCCTAAAGCAGCTCCAATCTGTAGTTGAGCTGAGTGGTCAAGACCTTGCCTGAATGCCTTCTTTCTCCCTTTGCTTCTGTCTGTTTCTATCTCTGACTCTGTCTCTCTATCTGTGTCTCTCAGTCTCTGTCTCTTTCTCTCTTAGAAGTTGAGAGGTTAACCTAGCCTTGTGTTCAGACAGTTCTTACTGAGATTTGGAGACAGGGATTAATCTGTTATAATCCTCTTTACCAGAATAACTGCATGTTGTATATTTTTAAGAATTATTATCGTATTCTACAGCCATTATACAGGAGTCACTTTTGATAGATCTGTGTATTCATTAATCAGTCAATCAATAAACATTTATTAAGGGTCAAGCACTGTGCTAAGCACAAACAAAGGCTAAAAAGATAGTAACCACTCTCAGGGAGCTCGCTGTCCAATGAAGGAGAAAACATGCAAACAACTGTTGCAAGATACAGACAAGATGAATAATAAGAGGAAGGCACTAGAATTAAATGGAATAAGGAAAGGCTTTTGTTAGAAGGTGAGATTTTATCTGAAACTTGAAAGAAGCCAGGAGGCAGCAAAGAGCAGGGAAAGCATTCCAGGCATAGGGGACAGCCAGAGAAAATGCCCAAATTCAGGAAATGGAGAATCTTGTTCAAGGAACTGCAAGAAAGTCAAGCTATTTACTCTCAGAGTGGAGGGAGGGAGGTGGTGCTGGTGGTAAAGTATAAGAAGAATGGAAAGGTAAGAGAGGACAGGTTATTGTAATAGCACGGACCCTGACATACACAGGAGGGCCTGCTGTACAAGTTCTTAGATCTGCTTTTATAAAAGGAAAGTAACTTTTGAGGGGTCAATAAGCTACTTTAATCAAACACATATATCATCTAATTAGTTCAGGGGGGAATGTCAGCACCCTGAACTTCAGAGAAAATACAAACAGAAAAACAAAGATCAACCAACAGACAGGGCTTCCAACTGTCTGGCCATAAGCAATATATACATCACAGATCCAATTTTCTGACCATACATACATAGTTACCAGAGAGAGAAGCACCAACATCTGGGTTTTCAAAGTTGGGGGATTCCTTAGCAGCTTCCCAGGGTCTCCTCTGGCCAAGCAAACACTTTCAATGAGTAAGTCCCAAAGTAAAACCTCACCTCAGAGTATTTATATACTTTTCAGAGCTTGAGGGCAGGACCCTTGAGAACCAATGCCTCATTAGAAAATTAAGAAAAGATATGGGCCTCCCCTAATCAAGCTTCCCTTAATAGGCAGGCCCATTAGTGGGTAGGAAAGGTCTTTGACTGTCTAATCAACATTATAGTTATAAAGGTCTTTGAATACCAAAGAGAGTACTTTAGTTATTATCCTGGAGGTGATAGGGAGCCATTGGACTTCATAGAGAATAATGGATAATAAACTGGAGTGATTTGTGACATGAATGCTTAGGAGCAAGCTATTACAATAGAACAGGTATGAGAAGATAAGGGCCTATGCTAGTGTGATAGTAGTATCGGAGGAGAAAAGGAGTATATGTGAAAGATGCTTTGAGAGTAGAAACAGGCTTTGGCAACAGACTGAATGTGGAAAGTGAGAAAGAATGAGGAGTCAAGGCTGATACCTAGATGAAGAACCTGGGGATTTAGGGAATAGTAGCAATCTTGACTATAATAGGGAAATTAGAAAGATGAGATGGTTTAGGGGGAAAGATAGAGTTCATTACTAGGTTAAGAATTCTTTTATAGTCTCTGTGCTATTAGTTCCCGTTAAATTCTTTCCTGAGCAGAAGTATGAAATTATTCACATTTAGCTTTGCAGGTTCTGATGAAGACCTGAAAGAACTCAGGAACACTATCCTCTGACACGTTTGGGCCACTTAATATGGTCTTTGATGGAGTAGGAAAGGCTGGCTATCCACAGTAATTCCTGACACTCATTCATGTTCCTAGGACTTTTAGTCTTTTAGAGACCACTTTAGTGCACATTTTAAAAGGGGGAATTCAGAGAAGGCTAGAATGAGATGAGCTCTAATAAGAGATTACCATTATTGTAGAAAACAGATTTAGAGATAGAGGAACTTTAGAGATCAGATATCTCCTCATTTTATAAATAGGAAACAGACCCAGAGGGAGAAGTGGTTTGCTCAAAGGTCACACAGTGGCCCATCCAAGATTTAAAGCCAGGTCCTTTGGAACTGAGTGCATCCTTATGATCAACGAAGTTATGTGGAGAGAGCTTGGTCACAAGTGCAAAGCAGTGCAAGAAAGGGTTAACTTGGTGATGATGCAACTGGCTTTTGGAAAGATTTCTTTCCAAATTTTTGAGTTGTGTATGTGTCTGGGCCTTTGCCATGGGTCACTTGAAAGGACTTGCTAAAAGAACAGTGCTAACTACACCTACAATAAGGAGGAGACCTGGGAAGGGAATCCTGCTGGCGATATTGTGCACCTTCTGACTGCTTAAAGGCAGAGATCTTCACAACTACACTCCCTTCAGGACAGGAAGCAAAGTGCTAACCACCAAAGGCACACTTCCTACATTCATCAGCCTCAGACTTGTATGTCAATATTGCCAATAAGGTGCTCCATTTTTATTGAAATTCTAATTTTCCCCAGGGCATACTAATTTGCAGGGACTAAATTACTGAGATAATTCAAGGAGATAAGGAGTATAAATCTCAAAGGTGCCCCTGGAGAAGTTTGCTGCTTGGCCAAAGAGAGACATTGGATATTCAGAAATTGTGTCAGAGGAGCAAAAACCTGATGGTTTCCCTCAAACTAGAGGCAGACCATGTGTCTACCGTCCATCCAGAGGACAGTTAAATTCAAAAAGGCAAACCTCCAGCATGTTGGCTACCAGGTGATGAATGGTTTTTCTCTCAGCAACTCATAAATAACAACTGGCATTTGCATCACTATGCAAATGAATAAATGAAACATTTATTAAGCATTTGATTTGACATAGAGATAAGTTCTTTGGATACAAATAGAAAAGCAAGACAGTCCCTGTCTTCAAGGAGCTCACATCCTTCACTTGAGGAATTTTAAAAAATATTTTGATAACTATATTTAAATATAATTGATTTTCATTGTATTTCTATGTATTTTATTTTATGCATTAAATTTAGTGTTCATAGAAGGGGTCTCTGTATTTCACTAGACTACCAAAGGGGTCCATGACACACAAAAATTGTAATAAAGGGAGGCAAAACATGCAAGTCAAAGAGATAAGCTTCTTGATCCTTAGATGAAGGTACTGATGAGTTACAAAAAAGTACTTGAGGCAGATGGAGCAAGCAGGATGTGAGATAGGAGATTAGAGCAGGATGTGACCAACCAGAAAAGTGATCAAAGGAAATAACGACCTTTTCCCCTTTTCTGAAAGATTTCTCCTGCCTAGGGATTCCCTAGGGGAAATAATGTCAATAAAAACAATACTCTAAGGGCTAAAAATAATATTAAAGGGTGCTTTTCCAATACTTGAGGAAGCCCTAGCATATTCTGGGACCTGAAGGTGTCCTAAGGTTCTTTCGTCCTTGCCTTGAACTTGTATCAAAAAATTGCTTTTGTCTGCCTTATTCGGTATTCACTTTAATTTTTAAACTGTACCCTCCTGCCCAGTCCTTAAATCCTTAAACCATAAAGAATTCCCTTTATTTCCATCATCCTATGTTATCCTATCATGTCTTTAACCTTTAACCTCCATATAAACATCATCATTCTGAAATCTCATAACTCCTCCAAAGAGTGGAGTCTCGCTTATCTTTCTTGCTAAGGAGGCCTGTGATGCTTTTTCACGTAAAATAAAAAGTTCTCATTGGTTAAAAGAGAAGGTTTAAGTGAATTTTTTCACACCTGAACCTGCTCTCTCAACGCTAAACCTTAACAGTTTCCTATCAGATGGTAAGGAATCCTCTTTATTGTCATTACCATTAATAAAGCCATCTTTATTGATGAATAATTGGACAATATCAAGAACTTTGCTTGTAAGAACATTTTTTTCTTTGTTTTTCAGTGACTAGGGATGCTGAGGAGGCAATTTTTTGTGTAATTTATTTATTTTTCTGTTCTTAATATTCACTTCCACAAGAATTTGAATTCCAGATTTTCTCCCCATCTCTGCCCAACCCTCACCCCAGTATAACATGTATCCCATGCACCCCTTCCTCCAGTTTGTCCTCCCTTCTATTACCCACCCTTCTTCCATCCTCCTTCTCTTCTATTTTCCTGTAGGACACAATAGATTTCTGTGCTCCATTGCCCGTGTAGCTTAATTTCCAGTTGCATGCAAAAACAATTTTTAACATTCATTCTTAAAGTTTTGAGTTCCATATTCTCTCCCTCCCTCCCCACCCACCCTCATTGAGAAAACAAACAATTCAATGCATGTCATGCATGTGTAACAATGCAAAGCGCTTTCATAATATTTATGTTGTAAAAAACTAACCGCATTTCCCTCTGTTCCATCCTACCCCTCATTTTTTCCATTCTGTCCCTTGACCTGTCCTTCCACAATAGTGTTTGCTTTCGATTATCCCTTTCCCCAATTTGCTGTCATTTCTAGTATCTTCCCTCTGCTATCATCTTCCCCCTTGCCGTCCAGCAGGGTAGATTTCCATATCCAATGGAGTGTGTTATTTCCTCCTTAAGCCAAATCCCATAAGAGTAAGACTCAATTTCCTTTCGTCTCCCTCCTCTTCCACTCCATTGTAGAAGCTCTTTCTTCCCTCTTGTATGTGATATGGTTTGATACATTCTACCGCTCTGTGTCCCTTACTCCTAGCACATTTCATTCAATAGTAAATTTTTTTAGATATTCTGCCTTCACATTTAGCTCACCCTGTATACATATACACATAAACACACATATATGTATATATACATACATATACATATATAGATCTACACACATGTAATATACATATACATACATACCCATACACAACTACATATATAGGTATGTCTCCTGGATCTATTTCCAGATCAGTTGTTTTTCCAATGAGATATTTCACATTATCTTCTATTTTTTCATTCTTTTGGTTTTGTTTTGTAATTTCTTGGTTTCTTATAAAGTTTCCATCTGCTCCATTCTAATTTTTAAAGAACTATTTTCTTTAGTGAGCTTTTGAACCTCCTTTTCCATTAGGCCTACTCTGCTTTTTAAAACATTTTTCTCCTCTTTGGCTTTTTTGGACCTCTTTTATCATTTGGGTTGGTCTATTTTTAAAGGTGTTATTTTCTTCAACATATTTTTTGGTCTCCTTAACAAACTGTTGAATTGCTTTTCATGAATTTCTTGCATTGCTCTCATTTCTTTTTCCAATTTTTCCTCCATCATTCTTACTTGATTTTCTTTTT
>JAQQSK010008195.1:0-13612 GCA_028658325.1 Potorous gilbertii | reverse complement strand
TTTTTTTTTAAAGGAAGGAAATCCCCTAAGTAGGCTGTGGAGGCAGGAAGTAAGAAGACAGACAGCTCCCAGAGGCCCTGGGGTGCGTGCAGAAGAATGGTCTCCTCTCAGCCTAGGGGAATTTCTTTATAGAACCCTGCATGTATGACCCATATTTTTCTGGTTGCAACACGACACCACTTCCTCATATAGGGAGATGGAGGTCAATAATTGATGTCTGCCCTTGAAGCAGATCATTTGACCTATACAGATCCAGGGTAAGTATGGAGGGGGTGGGAAATGGGTCTGGTTTTTTGATGATTCTTATGTGGTCACAAAATGTAGATACCTTGAAAAGTGGTTGTTAAGCAAAGTAGAAATAGAAAGCATGGGGGCTCTTTGTAAAAGGAGAACTGACTTCACAGTTTAAAATGGGAGAGGAACATTTCTCTCCACATTCAAGAAGCAGGGCAGAATGCACTTAGAATAAGGAAAACTGGGCTCAAGTACTAGCTCCACCCCTTAACTAGCTGTGGGACCTTGAGTAGGTCATTTCACTTATGAAAGACTTATCAATAAAGTAGGTATAATAATACTGACCTTCTCAACTTCACAAAGTTGTAAGGAGCATGTAAGCTGTTACAACTATTCCACAAAATGGCACAAGTAGAAGAGTAGATTGTGGACCAGATCAAGTGAGTCTCAATCTTTTTGGCTGTAGGGCCCATTTCCACTCTTAAACGTTGTTCAGGACAATGCCCCTGCCCCTACCCTGAGCTTTTATTGATGTGGTATATTGATGTTTACTGCATTAGGAGTACAGTGAAAACAACATCTTAGTATCATGAAAATAGTTCTGACCTCATGGACCCCCTGAAAGGTTTCAGGAATTCCCAGGTGTCCCCAGACCACACTTTGGGAGCCATTGAGACTAGATTATCTCCAAGGTTCTTCTACTTCTACCATCAATTAATCATCAATCCACAAGCTTTGATTAAGTATCTACCAGATGCTGGCCACTTGTGCTAGGTGCTGGGGATAGGGATTGAACATGTGATTTTGTGGGTATGAGGATCTCATGGGTGAGGTTGGCACCTCCTCCTCTACATTTTTTAGTCTTAGAGAATTGTCACTAGCACTGAGAAATTAGAAGACTTGATCAGGTCACATGACCAGTGTGTGTCACAGGTGTGACTTAAAGCTTTTCTCTAGATGCCATCTATGTCTTGTCTTCCTATATCTGAAACTGTGTTTCATCTCTTCCACCTGGAGACCGGGCCCTGCTCTGCAAGGATCTGTTGGCACCTGTCCCATTACTTTTACTTTTCGTTGAAAGAGAAACAATCAAATGAATATTAGCAAGAGAATCTATTTCCCATAAACCCTGTCGCTGCCTTGAGCAAAATTCCCTTTCCAAACTACCATTCCCCTACATCCCTTATATCCTGTAGCACTTAATATGGTTTCACTTTTAAAAGGTCTATATAAATATAATAATTATATAACATATTTTACATATTTACAAATTATTATACGATTATATTTAATGTTATTAGAAATATTATGAACAATTATGTTTAATTAAAAATACGATATATCTATTATATTTTATATTAAAGTTATTACATTGATGTGCCAACCTTCTCTGAAATAATCACAAGGAACAAAAATCGTCTTAAACCAAAGCAATAATTACATAAAGTCAGAATTCCGGGCAAGAACTCCCCACGTTTGTGTGCTGGAACGGTGCGGTCTGGGGGAGTGGAGGGGTCCTTTCGTATTCTGTGGAATCCGGGTAGTTTTAAATAAGTCTTGCCCCTCCCCCTGTTGCTGTTCGTCCTTTGTACTTGAGGGGGACCGATGACATCCCGCTGTTGGGGTCAAGGTACAGTGTTTTCGCCTGTGGCCGATCAGTCCAACAGGAGCTCGGAAGACTCTGCAGTAGGTCAAACACAGTCCGTTTGAGTATCTGGGATGGAGATGTCTGGTTTGGAGCATCTCCCGGTCCCTCTCCGTGGTCCTGCGATGCTGCTTTGCCCCCAGAGTACAGTAGGCACGCCACACTGGGCAGTCCTGAGCCAGCCGCCCCTCCTCCTAGCTAAGGCACAGCTGGTGGGTCAAGGACAAGGGTGGTAATTAGGAGCTTTAAAGTCTTGACACAGATCGCCTAATGAACCCTCCAGGAGGGTTGGGGATGAGATCCTCATAATCCTCACTCTCCCTTTAGTCTGAATTGGATATTGGGAGTTGGAGATTCACCCCAAGAGCCAAACCAAACGAAAACTCCTCCAGCTCTCCAAGCTCACCTCCACTCTCTCCACAGTCAGATCCTCCCCCTACAATGTTCCAAACCTGGAAAACACCCACTGGGCAGCAGAGCCCTGATGCCTCAGAACCTGCTTAGTACTAATCACCTGTGGGTGCTGAAGTCTTAATCTTAGGTTAATGAATGCTGCTAAATAGAGCGGCTATTGCTTCTGCTAAGCACAAATAACTGGGATTTCAGCGTCCCTAATATGGCTCAGGGACTCCCACCCAATTAAAATTCTTCCAGAGCAAAAATCTCTGCTTTCCAGACAGCCATTTCCTGCAGAGTTGCGTTCCTCTGAGGAAAGGGAGCAGATCTGGTCCCCACTACTTTAGGGTCTGGGAGGACCAGCAACTCATAATAATCCTTCACCTAGGCTTGGTGGTTCACAGTTAAACCTAGGGCTTCATCTCTGTAGGGATTGAGATGTTTATAAAACCCTTGTGGAGATGCATAGTGAGGGCAAAGGTTATTACCCTTGCCTTGAATGAGTTGAAAGCAGAAGCCAAAGTGACTTGCTCTGGCTCAAGGTTTTTCCTAACCTTGATTTCACCCCATGTCTCCTGACAGCCTTCTTCCTACTGCAACTCTGTGAGACCAAAGTACACGTATTCTTGTGCCCACTTTACAGAAGAGAAGCTAAAGGTACAGCTATTAAGTGGTAGATCCAGAGCACCCCTTATGCCTCCAAGTTCAGGACTCTTTTCATTCCACCACCACCCAGTCAAGTCACACGAATTTGTTCACACTTATGAAAATACTTGGCCTAAGCTTAATGATGATGATGATAGCCAGCATTTATTTATGGCTTTAATGTATACAGTCACTTCATAAATATCTTATTTTATCCTTATAACAATCTTGTGAGGTGAGTACTACTATAATCCGTACTGTACAGATGAGGAAAATGACTTCTCCAGCATCACACGGCTAATAAGTGAGATTGAATTTGAACTAACTCCAAAACCAGTGTTCCGTCATCTTCATCTAGCTCATATGAGGAATGTAAAGGGAACATGGTATAATAAATAGAGAGCTTGGCCTGGGAGTTCAGGAGACCTGGGTTCAAGTTTTACCTCTGGGATATATACTGGCGGTGTGACCCACGGCATGTCACTCACTTAACCAGGTAATTCTCTAAGACTAGAAATTGAAGAGAAGGTGCTGACTTACACTAGTAGAGGAAGGAGGTCCTCACAGGAGCTCTTTGGACCTTTTCATGGAAGGAAGGAAGGAAGGAAGGAAGGAAGGAAGGAAGGAAGGAAGGAAAAAAGCAGAAACCAACCTGCTAAAGGGAAAAGGTGTCAGAGGTGATTTGCTTGACTTTCTGTTGGGCTGTGTAAGAAATCCCTCCCTACCACCTCCTCACCCCCAGAAGAGAAGAGAAGACGGAGTAGCTTTTTTCAGTTGTTTAAAGGGTTGCCATGTGGAAAGGGTTGGAATTCTTGCATTTGACTCCAATAGGGAAAACCAGGCCAGCTAGGTGGTATAGTGGTTCAAGGGCTGGGCCTGGAGTCAGGATGACAAATCACTCCAGTATCTCTTCCAAGAAAACCCCAAATGGGGTCACAAAGGGTCAGACACAACTGAAAACAACTACAAGGGAGAACTAGGAAGGCTGTGGACATGGCAGAGAGGCAGTTTTAGGTTTGACTGAGGCCTCTCAGGGCTGACTCACCCTCGAGTTTGTCTGCAGGTCTATCTCCCCAAGAGGCCTTCATTGAGCAGGTGATGAACGCCCAGTATGGCTTTATCAATATTGCACTGTGGGTGCCCTACTGTATGAAGATACGAATCTCTAGCCTAGAAGTGCCTGTGAGCTGGATAATAATGGGGGTGGGGAGGATAGGGGAGGAGTTTATAGTGACCAAGCCAGGAGTACTAAGGTAGTGGGACCGTCTCACGTAGAGATGGAGTTGATAGAGAACTGGACCCACAACTAGGAAGACCTGAGTTCAAACTCAGCCTCAGCTATTTCCTAGCTGTGTGACTATGGACAAGTCACTTAAACTCAGCTTTAATTTCTCCATCTCTTAATAGCTCCTACCTCCCAGGGTTGTTTTTGTTTGCAAAGCTCTTTACAAATCTTAAGGCATTTTGTAAATGCTACATATTATAGATAGATAGATACTGTGTAGAAGTATAATTTACAGTATGTGTTAGTACTTCTGAGTACAGAAGAGGGTCAGCCTTAAGGTGACTGTTTATTGAGCAAAGACAGTCTGCTTATCTGCCCTGTCTCTGGTTTCTATGCCATTAGCATTGAGGTCAGATGGTTTCTCAATGGGCAGGAGGAGATAGTTAGGGTGGGGTCCACAGCTCTGATCAGCAATGGGTACTGGAATTTCCAGAAAATGGTGAGACAGGATTCCAGCACGGATTTGCCTTGTGGAGTATGCTGTCCTTCAGAAAGCTACATTGGATTGCTTACTGTCTTGGGGAGAAGGAAAAGGAGGAAGCGAGAAAAATTTGGAACTCAAAATGTTGAAAATGATCTTTACATGTAATTGGAAAAAAATAAAATACTATTAAGTGGAGGGGAAAAAGAAAGCTGTTATGTTGGACTGAAGGGACAAGCAGCTCTCTGATATGGCTCAGGGCATGGAGGCCTCCAGCTCTGGGGTTTCCTCAGTGTGTGCCCTGAGTAACCTTCCCTCTTTTCTCCAACTTGATTCACAGCCTGTGCTCTCTCCCATCATATATGCCTGATTTCAGTGCCCAGCTGAGAGTACAGTCTGAGCATGCCTGCCTACAGTATGATATTGAATGGAGTCCAGGTTTGCGCTGGGGATGATTGCTGCCTTGGGGTAGGCTTCATCATCTATCTTAGGAGTTAGGAAGGAAATTTTGGTCTACAACCAACAAGATTCCTGTGTTGTTCCCATGCATCCTTGAGAATCAGTACCTTGACTCCTATCTGTGACCCTTTCACCTGGGCAGGACATCTACCTCTATCCAACTTTCCAGATTGTTAGTTTTCCTGATGCCTCTCCCTGGAACAAGCTCCCTCCCTGTCCCTCTGCTCTGTTTGGATTCTCCTTGCACTGAGTTTCACCCCTATTCACTAGATCCTTCCAGGTCTTGGCTGGTGACTGTCTAAACTCCTTCCTTGTGCAGCTGAATCCACATTTCAACCACTAGTATCCTTCGAGTTTCTAGTACTGGGAAGAAATGTCATCCTTGTTAAATTACATCAATGGACCTGTGGATAATGCCTCAGAAGGTGTGATCCCCATTTGTCAGGCTGTGTAACATTTATACATAACTTCCCCTAAATCCCATACAGGGAGTCTATCCAGTGTATCAAAGATCTAGATCAGAGGTTCTTAACCAAAGGACTTAAGAACATTTTGATAACTGTAATACTATTTTGGTAATTTCAATGTCTGTAATCTTCTGCAATTTGTTTAATAATGTTTTTAAAACATTATTCTAAAACGGGATCCAGAGGCTTTACCTGATTGCCAAAAGGGTCCACGACCCAAAAAAAAATTAAGAGCCATCATCTAAATGTCTTGTTACTGTGTGGATAACACTGAACATTAGCCAGCTCTTTCCTGGTTATTCCTCATTCTTACCACCATCTGATAGACAGACCTCATTTTAGGGTCATATATGTCTCTAATGACATCCTACATATTGCTCAATTCTCCATCGATAACATGCGTCTGCCTACTCATGTCCACTACATATGCCTTTCCACTGATCTTTGTCTTTTTAAATTGAACTTGGGTGATTTTTTTTTTGTGTGTGAGTGAAAGGAAAAAAAAATTAAACAATTTGAACTATCCCAAAGGATGTGAGATGCTTTCTGAAGTAGTTTTCCTCCCCTCAGGCAGTCTGGATGACTACTTTCTGAGTATCCTTTAGCTTGGATTTGAGTTAAGGTAAAGTTGGACCAGGATAGGGGTTTTTAACTTTGGAAGGGGTTTCAGATTTCAGAGATTCATTGAATGTGTATGAGAAACCTATTGCGTCTTTATTTTTATTAATCTCTAACAGAAATTTAGCACTTCCCCCAATCATTTAAATACATTGTTCTGAGAAAGTGTTCATAGGCTTTATCAAGCTACCATAGGGATCAGGGATACAAATCCTTGGATTTCCTATTTGGTGTCTCCCAATTGTGAGGTTCTTGATATACAACCTCCCAAGAGTTCTAATTCCTGGATGGGCTTTGGGGATGTTGGGGAGGAGGCTAACTCTGTCTGCCTCAGTTGACTGGATTATTTCTTTTCTCTTTGGCTCCTTTCTGACTGCACCTCCAGACCTTGCCTTTGGTCACTTAGATGGTCACTAAAGTAATGAAGTCTGAGGTTGACAGCACCTCTGACCGTTTTCATTTCTCCAATCACTAAATTAGATTCTTATAGATTCATTTGTTCCAATTAAGCAAATTGAAAAGTTTTTCTTCTCTAGAAAACTAACAGCAGATTCTGCCATCTGTCTTCACAATCTTTCAAATAGTTCACATTTCAAAGTAATGCCTGGACTTAAAAATGTAAAGGTTACATCATTTTTAAGAAATTAGAGAAGAATGGAAAAAGATGTCTTAAAATGTGTGGTTACAGGGGGAATTTATGACCAAACCTCAGATAGAGGAGATCATGAGAGAAGAAATAAACACTTTTCACTGTATTAAATTGAAATGTGTGAGCAAAGCAAAAGTAATGCAATCAGAGAAAAAAGAAATGCCTAATTAATTAAACTAAAAAATATTTTTGCACCAAATATATCTGATAAAAATCTGACTATAAATAAGGAAGTGAGAGACATACATAAAACCAAGAGTCATCCCCAGATATGTCAATCTGTAAGCATTTATTAAACACTTACTATGTGCCAGGCATTGTCAAAAATGTCAAAAAAGTCAAAAAAAGTCATTGCCTTCAAGGAGCTGATGGTATAATGGAAGAGACAGCATATAAACAACTATATTCAAACAAGTTACATACAGGATAAGTAAGAAGTAATTGGGGCAGCTAGGTGGTGCAGTGGATAGAAACCTGGGCCTGAAGTCAGAAAGATGCATCTTCCTGAGATCAAATCTGGCCTCAGACATTTACCAGCTGTGTGACCCTGGGCAAGTCACTTAACCTTGTTTGCTTCAGTCTTCTCATCTGTAAAATGAGGAGGAAATGGCAAGCTACTTTAGTATCTTTGCCTAGAGGCAGGCATGACTGGACAATAGCAACAGAAGAAGTAATCACAGAATTTCGAGAGATTGGAAATGGCATTCTATGGAAGGTGGAATTTTAGCTGGAACTTGAAGAGAGCAGGGAAACCAAGAAGCAGAGATGAGGAGGAAGAACATTCAAGGATTACATGCAGAGGGAACAGCCAATGAAATTGCCCAGAGCTGGGACAGAGCATTTGATTCAAGCAACAGTAAGGAAGTCACTGTCCCCATGGTAGAATGTAAGAAGACTGGAAAGGTAGGACAGAGCCAAGGGAGGAGGGACTTGAAATGCCAAACAGCAGACTGTATATTTAATATCAGAGATGACAAGGAACCAGTGGAATTTATTGAGAGAGATAGCGATGTGGTCAGACCTGTACTTTAGGAAAATAACTTTGATAGCTGAATGAATGAATTAGCCAAAGTTGAAGAAGGACTTGTGGAGGCAGACCAACCAGTATGCTATTGTAGTAGTACAGGCATGAGGAGACAGGGGCCTGCACAAGGGCAGTCTCAGTATATGATGTCATAAATGCTTATTGTGTGCCTACTATGTGCCGGGCACCATGGTAAGCTATTAGGGATATAAAAAGAGGCAGTAGACAGTCTTTACCCTTAAGGAGCTCACAGTCTAATAGGGGTGATAAAAAGCAAATCAATAAGTACAAACTATTTTCTGGATAAAAAGGAAATAATTAAGAGAGAGAAGGCACCAGAATAAAGAGGGGTTGGGAAAAGCTCCTGTGGAAGAGGAGGTTTTCGTTGAGACTGGAAGGACACCAAGAAGTCAGTAGACAGAGATGAGGAAGGAAAACATCCCAGACATGGGAGACATTCAGAGAAAATGCCTGGAGGCAAGAGATGAAGTGTGTTGTCACAGAACAGTAAGGAAGAGTACTTTGGGATTGAATGGTACATGGCAAGGAGCAGGAGCAAGAAGACTGGAAATGTAGGGGGTGCTTAGATAAGAAGGGCCAAACATAATTCTATTTGATCCTGAAGGCTATAGTGAGTCAAGTGCTGGGTAGTGTGCACTAGTCTATAAAGATTGAAATGAACCATAACTGCCCTCAAAGACCTTCTATTCTATAGAGGGAGAAACAACTACACGCATAATTAAAAAAAAATAAATACATGTAAAAGACTGAACAGTTTCCAACAGAAGAAATGCAAAGTTTCCAAAAAGAAGAAATGCAAAATATCACCAGTGGTTTGGGAAAATGCTCCAAATTATTAAAAATACAAACCAAAACAATCCTGAGACTTCACCTCACAACTAGGAAATTGGCAAAAGTAATGAAAGACAAGAAGTGACAGATGAAGGCCAGAAAACCCAGAAAATCACTCAGAGCCTGGGATCTAAACGTGTCCCATGGCCTGGTACTGAAGAACTGGATTGTTATGGGCGGGAGTCATTCTTAGGGACATTTCTGAAATCACTCTCTTTGGCTTCCCACTTTCCCCCACCCAGGATTTCTCATGGAAACATTATAATTTGGTTCATGTTTAGGTCTTCTCAAAATACAAAATCTTTCAGTTCCCATCAAACATTCAGGTTAACCATGCATCAAATACAAGACGAGTTTCATTTCACTCAATGGAAAATGTAACGTACAAAAGGTAACATACCCAAGCCCAGGAACAATCATAACTATTTTCCTCCCTTTTCCAGTGGACCTCCATTTCTCTCATGGACCCTCTGTGGTTCTCTGGACTTATTAGTACCCTTAAGGTGAGGTTGTTATTGTGTTTGTCTATCATTCTTGAAGAGTTCCATGGCATCAAGATGATGACATGACATGACTTGCAGTTGACTTTGACTTGAGTGAGGGAGGGCTGTGCAAGGTCACTCACCTCACTTCTCCTAAGTCATGAAAAGGGAAAGCATTCAAGGTTTCTAGACAGTGCACCCGGTTCTCTCTGTAGACCCAGTCCCTAACGCCATTACTAATAGTAGAAGGCAAGGTCTGGGCTTGCTCTGCTGTTACTTAGCACTTCTGCTCCACAGTTTCTGGCTTCCATTCTGGTAGTTCTTGACCATATTTAAAAATCATATATTGCTCCACTGCTGCCTTCAGGCCCTGTCCATCTCTGGGGATACGTGGTCCAGACTTTTCACAAAACCACATGGTTCCTCCTTTCCTGGAGTAAAATCTACAAAAGATCTGAAGTCAGGAAAAAATGAATTTAAATATGACTTGGCACACTTGCTATACGACCCTAGACAAATCACTTAACTTCTGTTTACCTCAATTTCTTCAACTGTAAAGTGGAGTAATAATAGTACAATGCCTACTTCCCAGAGCTGTTGTGAGGATCAAGAGAGATAATATTTGTAAAAAGTTTAGCGCAATGCCTGGCACATGGTCGATGCTTAATAAAACCTTATTTCTTCCTTTACCTTACCTCGGAGAATTACTGGCTTCTTTTCTGGGGAACCAAATCTAACTACATGGGTGGTATTTCTCCAACCTAAATCTTTCAACTTGGGTTCTCTGTCAGCCCAGCTTTGGTCTGATCTCCTTTTAAATGTCAACTTTGAGGGCATGACTCTGGTGAATAAGTAACCATGACTCAGCCAATCACCCTCTCTTTGGTATTTAATAGGGATGTTTACACCTCGTAAAGACCAATGCCTGCAACATCAGACGATGCCTCATTAAAGGTTACAGTAGTGAAGATATTGGACAATGTCTTCCTGGAGCTCATTAATTCTCACTGCAATTAAAATTTCTAAGTCCTGGCACCAGAATTTCCCTCAGATGTATTTGCAGCTCCAATCTGTGAGCCTGGAAAAGCCTCCCAGTTTTAGACAACTCACTCCATGAAGTAGTTACATGGTTCTCTTCCTAGATCCTTTCCCCAATACTTTGGTAGGGGCTAAGGTTAAAGTCTGTCCATGGTGCACAGTACCATAGTTCATAGAAGGGCACTCCTCAAATCAGTAGCCTTTTGGGAAAGTTCCCTTTAATGATTCTCTAGCTGTCCTTGCATTTTTCTTAACCCTTTAACTCAGCTTGGAGGCAGAGTCCCTATAAGGAGGCTCACCCTTGCAAGAATCTAGGTTGGTTTATGATTGACCATTAGCCATGGCTATGATTCACACTTCCTTAGCTACATGCAAGCCAGAGGAAAGAAGAAACACTTGGACAAAATCCTTAATCTTCCTTCCAAATTGTCCAAATTTTTCCCTGGAGCTCAGCCATAACAGAACACCTTGGGGGCCCTAGCTGAGACAACGACTTGTTTCTAAGTCAGACAGAACACACATTGTCTCCAGACAGACTCACTCTCCACAGGTAGGGATCTTCAGGTCTGACTTTCAGGCTCTTTCTCCTTTCTTTTTTTCATCTGATGTTAGATTTAAACAAAGACCTGTTCAATTTGATTCCAAGCTACCTGTCAGAGAGTACCTCTCTAGTGGCAAGAAGGGAGAAACAACTCAAAAATAATTTTGACCACTACTTCAATAGCTATCTCTTTTTTTTAGTGAGAAAATTCAATTTCTTTTATTGTTTGCTATACATAAACACAATCTCAAATTTTACATAATTTTTATTGTTTGGGGGAAATAGATTTTAAAAGATTTTTAATAATTTAATTTTTAGTTTTCAACATTCACTTCCATAAGATTTTGAGTTTTGAATTTTCTCTCCTACCCTGTTCCCCTCTTCCCAAGAAGGTGTGCAATCTGAGACAGGCTCTATTACATTCATATGAAACATATTTTCACACTAGTCATGATGTAAAGAACAAGTAGAACTAATGGGAGGAGGAAACATGAGAAAGAAGAAACAGAGCAACTAAAGAAGGGGAGGCCATTTTTAAATTTTTGATGTTTTATTTTAAAAACATATTTCCATAATTCTTTTGAAAAATCATCTAGACAAATTGAGAAAAAATTAAATTGTGCTTATTTTTCTGGGGTAATTCACATGCACTTTTGCTGCACTATTATTCATTGGAGAAAACAAAATAATTGGATTTTGTATCCAATTGTTACTGGATATTGTAAAGATATTGTAGATTTTGTAAAGATATTGTAAAGATTTAAGGCATTAAAATCAGGGATTCAGCATTCTTGGTTCCTCATCCCCATTCATAAGAAGTCATGTTGTAGTATCTTTTGCTTTTAGCTTCTAAAAATATCCTTTATTTCATTTTCATTTTTTGTGTACCATTTAAAAATAACTTTTGATACGGCCAATTTGGTTTTCTTCTTTTTTTTTCTATCAAATTATCTAGTGGTTTGTCCATTTGGGAGGGGTATTTATTTAGCATTTAATTTTTCCCCAGTTACATGCAAAAACAATTTTTAACATTAGTTTTTAAAACTTTTGAGTTCCAAATTATCTCCCTTTCTCCTTTCTTACCTCTCCCTCATTGAAAAGGTAAGCAATTCCATATAGGTTATATGTGTAAGGTCATGCAAAACATATCCACGATAACAATGTTGTGAAAGAAAGCATAGGAAAAAAACTCAAGAAAGATAAAGAAGTAAAAAAGTTGCTTTAATCTGCGTTCAGATACCATCAGTTCTTTTTCTGGGGACGGATAGCATTTTTCATCCTAAGTCCTTCAGAGTTGACTTAGCTGAGAGTAGTTAAGTCATTCATGACTAATCATCTTACAATGTTGCTCTTTGTACATTTCACTTTACCCAATCTATGTAAGTCTTTCTAGGTTTTTCTGAGAGCATCCTGCTCATCATTTTCTTATAGCACAACAGTATTCCATCATAATCACATACCATAACTTGTTCGGTCATTCTCCAATTAGTTGCTATAAATATTTATGTACATATTGGTCCTTTTCCTTTTTTTTTTTTTTATCTCTTTTGGGATACAGACCCAGTAATGGGGTTCCTATGTCAAAGGGTATGCATGGTTTTATAGCCCTTTGGGCATGGTTCCAAATTATTCCATAGAATAGTTTAATCAACTTACAACTCTGACAACGGTACATTATAATGTCTCATTTTTTTCCACATCCCCTCCAACATTTGTCATTTACCTGTTCTGTCCTATTATCTAATCTAATAGGTATGAGGTAGCATCTCAGAATTGTTTTAACTTACATGTCTCTAATCAATAGTGAGTTAGAATATTTTTTCATATGGCTTAGCCATATTACTTCATCTGAAAACTGATTATATCTTTTGATCATTTACCAGTTGGGGAATGGCTCTTATTTTTACAAATTTGACATAGTTCTCCATATGTTAGAGAAATGAAGTCTTTGTCATAGAAACTTGCTTCAAAATTTTTTTTCCCATTTCCTATTGCTAACAATATTTCCCTCCATCCTATTTCTCTTATCTTTCTGTTTATTCTATTCTCTCTCTCTTTTCACCCAGTCCCTCCCCAAAAGTGTTTTGCTTCTGATTACACCTTCCCCCAATCTGCTCTCTCTTCTATAACACCCTTCCCTTCTCTTATTCCCATCCTCTCTATTTTCTTGTAGGGCAAGACATCGTTCTATACCCCATTGCCTGTGTACCTTATTTCTCAGCTATATGTAAAAACAGTTCTTAATATTCATTTTAAAAACTTTTGAGCTACCAGACCTCAAATTGTACTATAAAGTAGCAATTATCAAAACCACTTGGTATTGGCTAAGAAACAGAGGGGTAGACAAGTGGAACGGACTTGGCACTCAAGACACAGTAGGCAAGGAATATAGCAACCTCCTGTTTGATAAACCCAGGGACCCCAGCTTCTGGGATAAGAACTCACTGTTTGACAAAAATTGATGGGAAAAGTAGATAACAGTGTGGTGGAAACTAGGCATAGACCCATGCCTGACACCGTACACAAGGATAAAGTCCAAATGGGTACATGATTTAGGTAAAAAGATTGATACCATGAATAAACTGGAGAAGCAAGGAATAGTGTATTTATCAGATTTATGGAGAAGGGAAGAATATTTTTCTAAAGAAGTGATAGAAAGCATTATGAAATGCAAGATGGATAATTTTGATTACATTAAACTGAAAAGTTTTTGCACAACCAAACCCAATGCAACCAAAATTTGGAGGGATGTAGTTACTTGGGAAAGAATTTTTTTGGCTAAGCTTGGGGATAAAGGCCTCATTTCTAGAATATATAGAGAACTAACTCAAATGTATAACTGTACAAGTCATTCCC
>JAQQSK010008194.1:0-13612 GCA_028658325.1 Potorous gilbertii | reverse complement strand
TTCTTTGCCTACTCTAATTTCTTCAATTTCTTTATCTTGTCTAATTGCTACAGCTAACGTTTCTAATACCCTGTTAAATAATAGTGGTAATATTGGACATCCTTGTTTCACCCCTGATCTTATTGGAAATGCATCTAGCTCATCTCCATTGCATATAATGCTTGATGAAGGTTTTAGGTGGATAGTGCTTATTCTTTTATGGAAAGCTCCCTTTATTCCTATGTTCTCCAGGTTTTTAATAGGAATGGAGGTTGCATTTTGTCAAAAGCTTTTTATGCATCCATTGAGATAATCTTGTGGTTTCTGTTAGTTTTGTTGTTGGTGTGATTTATAATGCTAATACTTTTCCTAATATTGAACCAGCCCTGCATTCCTGGTATGAATCCTACCTGATCATAACATATTATTCTTGTCATAAGATGCTGTATTCATTTTGCTAAAATCTTATTTAAAATTTTTGCATCTATATTCATTGGAGAAATTGGTCTATAATTTTCTTTCTCAGTTTTTGTTTCTTCCTGCTTTAGTATAGATACTATATTTGTATCATAAAAAGAATTTGGGAGGACTCCTTCCCCAAGTTTCAAAAATAGTCTATATAGTATTGCAATTAACTGTTCTTTAAATGTTTGATAGAATTCAATTGTAAATCCATCCAGTCCTGGAGATTTTTTCTTAGGGAGTTCTTTGATGGCTTATTCAATTTGTTTTTCTGAGATGGAGTTGTTTAAGTATTCAGCTTCCTCTTCTCTTAATCTAGGCAATTTGAATTTTTTAAAATACTCATCCATCTCATTTAGATTGTTGAATTTATGGGCATAAAGTTGGGCAAAGTAATTTCTAATTATTGTTTAATTCCCTCCTCATAGGAGGTGAGTTCACCCCTTTCATTTTTGGTATTAGCAATTTGGTTTTCTTTTTTTTAATCAAATTGACCAAAGGTTTATCAATTTTATTAGTTTTTTCATAAAATCAACTGTTAGTTTTATTTATTAGTTCAATAGTTTTCTTCATTTCAATTTTATTAATATTTCCTTTGGTTTTCATTATTTCTAATTTGATATTTACTTGGGGATTTTCAGTTTGTTCTTTTTCTAGCTTTTTCAGCTGCATGCCCAAGTCATCGAGCTACTCTTTCTCTATTTTATTCATGGAGGCATTCAAAGATATAAAACTTCCCCTAAGAACTGCTTTTGCAGTATCCCATAAAATTTGATAGGTTGTTTAATTATTGTCATTGTCTTGAATGAAGTTGTTGATTGTTTCTATGATTTATTGTTTAACCTACTCCTTCAGGATTAGATTATTTAGTTTCCAATTACTTTTTGGTTTATCTTTCCATGGGCTTTTATTACATATAATTTTTATTGCATTATGATCTGAAGGATGCATTGACTATCTCTGCTTTTCTGCACTGGATTGTGAGGTTTTTATGCCTTAGAACATGGTCAGTTTTTGTATGTGTACCATGTACTGCTGAGAAAAAGGTATATTCCTTTCTATACTCATTTAATTTTCTCCAGAGATCTATCATATCTGTCTCTCATATCTATCTTACCTCCTTAACCTTTTTTTAAATTTATTTTGAAGTTAGATTTATCCAGTTCAGAGAGGGGGAGGTTGAGGTCCCCCACTAGTATAGTTTCGCTATCTATTTTTTCCTCCTGCTCCCCTAACCTCTCCTCTAAGAATTTGGATGCTATACCACTTGGAGCATACATGTTTAGTAGTGATACTGCTTCATTGTCTATGGCACCTTTTTAGCAGGATAGTTTTCTTCCTTATCTCTTTTGATTAGATCTGTTTCTGCTTTTGCTTTGTCTGGTATTAGGCTTGGTACCCCTTGTTCTCTTACATCAGCTGAAGCGCTATATACTCTGCTCCAGCCTTTTACCTTTACCCAGTCTGTATCCCCCATTTCAAATGTGTTTCTTGTAAACAT
Source organism: Potorous gilbertii (assembly GCA_028658325.1). Taxonomy (NCBI): domain Eukaryota; kingdom Metazoa; phylum Chordata; class Mammalia; order Diprotodontia; family Potoroidae; genus Potorous; species Potorous gilbertii. Next base: position 11,670 of record JAQQSK010008194.1, on the reverse strand, counting down.
CATATGGTTGGATTATGGCTTTTAATCTGTTCTGCTATCCACATCTGTTTTGTGGGAGAGTTCATGCCATTCACAGTTATGATTACAATCTGTTTGTTTCCCTCCATCCTCTTTCCCACCATTTGTGCTTTTAGTTCTCCCATCTCCCTTCCCGTCCTCAATAATTTTCACTTTTCACCACCACCTCCCGCCATCTTCCCGTCTGTCTTTACCCCTCCTCCCTTTTACTCCCCTTTATCCTTACTACTTCTTTCTTCCCTTTTAGCTTTCCCTCTTTTTTCTTCCCCTTCCCCTCCTACTGCCTATAGAGTTAATTAGAATTATATACTTAATTAAGTTTATTGTTCCTTTCTTGAACCAAATCAGATGAGAGTACCTCTCAAACAATGCTCATCTCCTTCCCCTCTTTCCCTCTACTGTAATTTTATACTTATTCCTGTGATGTAATTTACCATTTTCTGCTTCCTCCTTTTCACATTTTCTGTTACAGTCCCTTCGTATGCTTAAATTACATTTTTATCATCACATCATTTACTTTATACCCATTCCCTCTATGTATATCCCTTTTATATTTCATAATAGTTGTACAGTTCTCACAATTAACACATATCATCTTCCCTTATAAGGAGGTAAATAAATTGCCCAAATTGAGTAACAAGTTTTTTTTTTTCCTCCTGTTTACCTTTTTGTGCCTCTTTTGAGACTTGCTTTTGAAGATTCAATTTTCTATTAGTTCTGGCCTTTTTGTCAGGAAGGTCTGGAAATCCCTTACTTTGCTGAATGACCATTTCCTTGCCTGAAATGTTATGTGAACTTTGTTGGGTAATTGATCCTTGGTTGTAGTCACAGCTCCTTTGCCTTATTGAATATCAGGTTCCAATTCCTTTGATCTTTTAATGTAGAAGCTGCAAGGTCCTGTGTGATCCTGATGACTGTACCTCCTCAATATTTGAATGGTTTCTTTCTGACTGTCTGTAGTATTTTCTCCTTCACTTGATAGTTCTGGAATTTGGTAACAATATTTCTTGGGGTTTTTAATTTGGGATCCCTTTCAGGAGATGAGCAATGGATTCTTTCAATGACTGTTTTGCCCTATGGATCTAGCACTTCTGGGCAGGTTTCCTTGATGATTTCTTGCAAGATAGTGTCCAGACTTTTTTCATCATGGCTTTCTGGTAGGCCAGTAGTTCTTAAATTTTCTCTCCTGGATCTATTTTCCAGGTCAGTTGTTTTTCCAATTAGATATTTTACATTTTCTTCTGTCTTTTCATTCTTTAGGTTTTGTTTGACTAATTCTTAATGTCTGATAGAGTCATTAGTTTCTACTTGCCCAATTCTAATTTTTATCAAATTGTTTTCTTCAGTTAACTTTTGCATCTCCTTTTCCAGCTGTCCAGTTATTTGTTTTAAGGAATTATTTTCTCCAGTTAGTTTTTGAACTTCCTTTTCCATTTGTTCAGTTTTCCTTTTTAAAGAGATACTCTCTTCATGGCATTCTTTTTTCATGCTTCTAAAATTATTGGCCAGTTTCTCTTCTATTTCTTTCTTCAACTGTTCCAGGAGAGCTGTTTGTGCATGCGAGTAGTTCATAGTTCCTTCTGAAGTTTCCGATGGGAGTACATCTCACTCGTGACCTCTTTGGTATTTGTGTTTTGGTCCTTGTCCCCATAGAAAGATTCTATAGTTTTTTTGCCCTTGCTTTGCTTTTTCTTGCTCATGATGGTGATTGTGTTGTGGCTTCTGGTTCTTTCAGTTAGAAGCTGCAGAACTTGGTGTTGAGCTGACTGGTGTGAAAAGCTAAGGGCAGGTGCTAATTTATCTTTTTTGTTTTGTGTTTTCACGATCAACCCTGGGGCTAACTTGTTAAGTGTGGGGAAGGGGTGGTCTGGTCATGGGAGATCTCCTCAGCTGAGCTGAGGCAAAGGCAAGCCCAGGGGGTTGGTGATCCCAGCTGCCCTATTGTCTTCCCGTTTCCCCTGGAGTACTGAGGAATGCCTGGATCCTAGTGGGAATTTCCACCCCCTCTGTGACTCCTCTCCTAGTGCTGAGGCTCGCTTGTGTCCTAGTGCAAATTTCCACCTCCCCTGGAACTCCTTTCCTAGCACTGAGGTACACCTGGGTCCTAGTGTGAGTTTCCACCACCCTGGGGCTCCTGTCCTTCTGGTTCACCTCTGTCAGAGTAAGAGGAATCCCCCTTAGCTATCTTCCTAGCCTCAGGTGTTATGAGACTATTTGCCTTGTTGTCTATTCCCACTGATCCAGACTTTCTCTGGGGAAATATTTTCTGGTTCTTTTGAGGTTAACAGGGGGTGAGGGAGAAGAAACAGCATTTACTGTTCACTCCGCCATAGTGTTTCCCAGAAGTTCAAGTAGGTGACTTACAGATGTTTAGTCTGTAGGCTGAAAGTTTCAGGAGCTGCTGCAGCTGATATCTGGTGCTCAGTGGCTGTCACGTATTAGGCTCTGCTAGTCTCCTTCCCTGGGCTGCCACTTTGCTTTTCCGCTGTGCTGCTGCTATCTGTAGCTACCCCGGGGTTTTCCTGCTTGGCCATGCTGCTGCAGGATGTGCTGCGTTGGGTGCTGTGAGCTCATCCCCGGGGGAAGAGATCCTTCCCGTTGACCTTCCAGTCTGTTTTGAGCTGTGAATCTGCTGCAGTCTGTCTCCTATTGGATTCTGCACCTCCAAAATTTGGTTAGATTCTCTTTTTAGAAGTATCTGAAGTAGTTTACCTAAGAGCTTAGATGAGTAGCTGCTCTCACTCAGCCATCTTGGCTCCTCCCATAGGTCAAAAATGTAAATATCCCTCTGTAAGGGGCAGTAGCTCAGTGGTACAGTGGATAGAGTGCTGTGCCTGAGTTCAGGAAGAGTTAAGTTCAAAACTGGTCTCAGATACACGGCCCTAGAGGAGTCACTGAACTTCCGTTTGCCTCAGTGTTTTCAACTATGAAGCAGAGATGATAATAATGGTTGTTGCGAGTATCAAGTGAGGTAATATTTGCCAAGTGCTTTGCAGGGTGCCTGGCACAGGGTAGGCATGTAATAAATGGTTTGTTTCTTTTCTTCCTTTCCTTGTAAGTGAAGGTTCACTAATAGTGCAGGGAACTGCTGTTATAAGAAGTACGTTGGACCTCTCTGTGTGAGCAATCACGTGGTCCAGAATGGTTTCTGGGGGAGGAAGGTTGGGAAAAGGAAATTGCAAAGGGATTGATGGTTCCTCTAGTGATGGTAGGTTATGAATATTTTTATATACAAAGAATAGAAACTATTTTACGTGTATTATGTGTATAAGTATGAATTATGTATATTATGTGTATGTATTTGAAACTCTAAAATTCTGTTCCATGCAATTTTTAAAAATGTACATATAAAATTTAGCACTGCTATTTTTTTCTTCCTGTTTTTGGTGTTATTGTCATTACCTGTCCCAAATAGAAGCCCAACCTTGTAAAATATTAATATAGTCAAACAAAACAAAGCCACTCATTGGCCATATCTGAAAATATATCTCATTACCTCTCTGTCAGTAGGGGGAAAATATGCTTCATCATCAGTCTTCTGAAGTCATGATGGTCATTGTGTTATTAAGAATGCCAATTTTTTTTTTTACTTCTGATTACTTGTGTTGACACCCAAGGAAATGGAGTATATGATTCTCCTTTTTCTTTTTTAAACTTTGACTTTATAATCCCAGCCTTGTTCTCATTCTCTCTCTCTCTCTCTCTTTCTCCCTCCCCCTCCCTCCCTCCCTCTCTCTGTCTCTCTCTCTCGGAACTCAGCATTTTTTTATCAGTTATTAATGAATTTAGTTTTAGTTTTCAACATTCACTTCCAAACGATTTTGAGTTTCAAATTTTCTCCCCATCTCTCCCCTCTGCCCACCCTAAGACAACATGCATTCTGATTACCCCTCCCCCCAATCTGCCCTCCCTTCTATCACACCCCTCCCTTCTCTTATCACCTTCCCCTCTATTTTCTTGTAGGGCAAGATAGATTTCTGTACCTCATTGCCTGTATGTCTTATTTTCCAGTTGCATGTAACAACAATTTTTAACATTTGTTTTTGAAACTTTGAGTTCCAACTTCTCTCCCTTCCTCCCTCTTCACCCATCCCCACTGAGAAAGCATGCAGTTCAGTATAGGTTATACATGTGTAGTCATATGAAACACTTCCAGAACAGTCATGTTGTGAAAGACTAACCAAATTTCCCTCTGTCACATCCTGCCCCCCCATTTATTCTATTCTGTCTTTTGACCCTGTCCCTCCTCAAAAGTGTTTACTTCTAATTACCTACTTCTCCCATTTGCCCTTCCTTCTATCATCCCTTCCACCCCTTGCTTATCCTCTTCCCCCTACTTTCCCATAGTGTAAGAAGGATTTTCATACTCATTTGAGTGCACATGTTATTCCCTCTTTAAGACAAATCTTATGAGAGTAAGGTCACTCTTTCCCTCTTATTCCCTCCTCTTCTCCTCCATTGAAAAAATTTTTTCTTACCTCTTTTATATGGGAGGTAATTTACTCCATTCCCTTTCTCCCTTTTTCCATCTCCCAATATATTCCTCTTTCACCCCTTAATTTTATTTTTTTAGATATCATCCCTTCATATTTAACAACTCCCCCTGGGGTCTCTGTCTATATAGAAAAAAAGTGTTTATACACACATATATGTACGTATATACACACATATATGTATACATACATATATGTGTATATGTGTATATATGCACATACATACACACATATATAATCCCTCCAACTATCCTAATACTGAGAAGTCTCAAGAATTACAAATAAGATCTTTCTATGTAAGAATGCAAACAGTTCAACTTTAGTAAGTCCCTTATGATTTCTCTTTCCTGTTTACTTTTTCATGCTTCTCTTGATTCTTGTGTTTGAAAGTCAGATTTTCTATTCAGCTCAGATCTTTTCATCAAGAATGCTTGAAACTCCTCTATTTCATTTTTTCCCTCGAAGTGTTTATACTCAGTTTTGCTGGGTGGGTGATTCTTGGTTTTAATCATAGCTCCTTTGACTTCTAAATATCATATTCCAAGCCCTTAATGTAGAAGCTGCTAGATCTTGTGTTGTCCTGATTCTGTTTTCACAATACTTGAATTGTTTCTTTCTGGCATATTGCAATATTTTTTCCTTGACTTGAGAGCTCTGGAATTTGACTACAATAGTCCTAGAAGTTTTCCTTTTAGGATCTCTTTCAGGAGGTGATTGGTGGATTCTTTTATTTTACCCTCTTGTTCTAGAATATTAGAGCAATTTTCCTTGATCATTTCTTGAAAGATGATGTCTAGGCTCTTTTTTTTTATCTTGGCTTTCAGGTAGTGCAATAATTTTAAAATTGTCTGTCCTGGATCTATTTTCCAGGTCAGTTGTTTTTCCAGTGAGATATTTCACATTGTCTGCTATTTTTTCATTCTTTTGGCTCTGTTTTATAATTTCTTAATTTTTTATAAAGTCATTAGCTTCCATCTGCTCCATTCTAATCTTTAAGAAATTTTTTTCTTTAGTGAGCTTTTGGACCTCCTTTTCCTTCTGGCCAGTTCTACTTTTTAAGGCATTCTTCTCCTCATTGACTTTTTGGATCTCTTTTGCCATTTGCATAGTCTTTTTTTTTAAATGTTATTTTCTTCAGCATTTTTTTTGGGTCCTCTTTAGCAAGCAGTTGTCTCAGTTTTCATGATTTTCTTGCATCACTATCATTTCTCTTCCCAATTTTTCCTCTACTTCTCTTACTTGATTTTCAAAATTCTTTTTGAAATCTTTCATTGCCTGAGATCAATTCCTATTTTTCTTGGAGGCTTTGGATATAGGAGCTTTGACTTTGTTGTCTTCTGTTTGTATATTCTGGTCATCCTTGTCACCAAAGTAAGATATAGTGTGACTCTTTTTTTCTGGTTTTTGCTCATTTCCCTTGTTATTTACTTGACTTTTGAGCCCTTTGTCAAAGTTGTTCTCTGCTTCTGCTGGAGGTGGGGAGGTGTACTGTTAGTTGTTTGATCCCCTACAATCTAGTCTAGAGCTCCAGAAACAGCAGCTACTCCTCCTGCTGCTATGGCTGCTGTCTCTGCTGTGGGCTCCTCCACTCCCTGCGTCACCCTGGGGCTGAGGCCAGACCACTCTAGTCTGTCTTACAGGTTTCTTGTCTATTTGTCCTTGGTGTTTTGGTTCGTGATGTCTGGAAACCACCACAGGTGCCATGAATCATTCCCCACTAGGCCTGCTCGGGTCCTGTATGTGCCAGCATGGTCCACGCAGGAGTGCACTCTGCTCCCAGCCTGATGCAATAGATGCTTTCCGTTGACCTTTCAGGCTGTCTTGGACTGGAATTTGCCTTCATTTCATCATTCTGTGGGTTCTGCTGCTACAGAATTTGTGTAGAGTAACCTTTTACAGGTATTTGGTTGGGGTTGGGGGGAGATCTGTAGTAGGACCCTACTTTTACTCCCCCGAGAATACCAAAATCTTTTCAGGGTTGTTGTCCTTTATGGTATTTTGACATGTATAAATTATTCTTCTGGTTTGCCCTTTTCACTTTCCATGAATTCATACAAGACTTTCCAGGGTTTTCTAAATGTCATACAATTCTTTTTACATTTATATTCCATAATTTATTCAACCATTCTCTAATTGATGGTCAACTTTTGTTTCTCATTCTTTGATACTACAAATGCTGTTACAAATATTATCTACATGTTGATCTTTAATTCTTTCTTTGCTATCTTTGAGCATATTATTAGTAAAGGTATTACTGGGTCAAAGGTATTCAGAGTCTACTGACTTAAAATATAATTCCAAGTTCCTTTCCAGAATGGGATAGCAACTGCTCTATCCCTCCACTAGTAGTGCACTAGTGTTCCTGTTCTTCTACAGTCCCAATAATTGTAATATTTCTTGTTTTCCATATTTGGCAATCTTATAGGTATGAATTACAACCTCAGAGTTTTAGTTTTCATTTATGGATCATTTTTTATATGACTTAACATACTGCCTTTCTTCTGTTGAGAACTGCCTATCCATATCCTTTGACCATTTAACCTTTGGAGAAGAGCCTTTTTCTTATACATTTTGAAGTTCTTATATATCTTGAAAATCAGAGATTTAATGCAAAGATTTTTCTCCCCCTAGTTAATCCTTTACCTTTTAATTCTGACATCCTTGTTTTTGTTTGTTTAAAACCTTTTCTATTTTATGTAATCAAGACTGTCCCTTTTGTCTTCTGTGATCCTCTATCCTTTGTTTGATAGATAAAACATTTATTAAGTGCTGACTTTGTGTATTTATTAAAGGTGGACTTTGTATGAGGCACTATGGTAAGGACTGGGGATACAAACATGAGAAAACAAGATGATTCTTAGTCAAGGAATTTACATTATGATAGGGGAAAACAAAAAATGAAGAGGAGGTAGAAAATGGGAGGACGGTACCTGTAGGCTACTCACATAGGGCAAGGCTACTGGTGAGATGGTGTCTAGAGAGTGAGTTGAATTGGACATGAACATGGGTGGGCTCATCATCAAACTGTGATCCTAGAAAGGGACTCAGCAATCAAGAGTGTTGACCCTAGCATAGAGAAATATCCAGGTGAACAAGCTGCTGGTGAAAGATGGAGAAATTTGGAAATTGAGTTGACCTGAGCATGACTGGGCCCCCTCATGAAATGGTGATTCTGGCCAGGGACTCACTAATCAAGAGAGCCCTAGGAAGGAGGCATCTTAGAGAGCCATTTATTCAAGAGTTCACTCATTTTCCATATTTATTTATGAAATGACCTTTTATATTTAGATTGCACATCCATTTAGAATTTACTTTGTCATGTGGTGGGAGGTGTTAATTTCAACTTAATTTCTTCCAGCCTGCTTTAGAATTTTCCAGCAATTTGTTGAAGAGGGATTATTTATACCAGGAATATTGTGGTACTCTGTTTGCTTCTGGGTTTTGTTTAGTTAATTTGTTCCAGTAATCACCTTTCCTACTTTCTTAAACTATTACCTAATAGTTTTGATGATTTTGGCTTTGTAGTAATAGTTTGAGATCTGATACTACAGAGCTCCTATCTCTTCACTATTTTTCATTCTTTCCCTTGAAATTCTTGACCTTTTGCTCCTCCAGATTAATTTATTGTTTTTTTCCCTAGTTTTATAAAATTGCTCTCGAGCAGCTTGGTATTTTACTGAATCTATAAATTAAGTAGTGTTTTAATTTTTTTTGGTCATATTAGCAGAGAATAACAATGAACATCTAATATATCTCCATTTATTTGTTTTATTTTTGCAAATAGTGCTTTATAATTGTTTTCCTGTGATGTGTGTGTCTTAGTAGGTGATTCTCAGATATTTTATGCATTCTGTAGTTATTTTGAATTGAATGTCTTTTTCTGTCTCTTCCATTTGGGTTTTATTTGTAATATAAAGAATGCCTGATGAGGCAAAGCAAGAAGGCACCTTGTCACCACTATAATTTGACATGGTTCTAGAAATGTTTAGTGTAACAGTAAGACAAGATATTTCCTTAATAAGAATAGGCACAAAGATACAAAATTAAAATAAAATTAATTCAATAACGGAACAGGACATAAAACAAAAATAATCACATATTATTTATATTGTAGTTTTTCCTGGAAAAACATGCATAACACAAGCCCTTGCTTGGGGATATTGGCTAACATAGTGAATGGATCTTGTGCTTTATTCTTGGTTTCCTTCCTCCTACATCATTGGCTCTCCCATTATACATAAATATTAATTTCTTTGTCAGTTATGGGCAGCTAAAAGAAATTGCTCGAATTCTTTTGATGAACTAGAATTTAGTTGTTTCAAGTATTAAAATGGATTGTCATTTGATGTTTGAAATATTTTTGTCACTTGTCAGTTCTGTTTGAAAAGCAATAAACCAGAGCATTGCTAGGTGGTAAAGGAGGATGTAAATAGAAATGGTGTAGTTCTTATCCTTATGGAACTTGTTGTCTAAAAGGGAGAAGGATACAGTATATAAATACTATGTAAAATAGAACATGATAAATTCATGAGTTGTACAAAGAAAATGCTATTCAAATTTGAAGGACAAAGCCTCATTTTAAGCAAGTGGGGGGGGTCACTAAGACTTCAGGTAAGGGGTGATGTTTGAGGTGGGTCTTAAATAATGTTTTAGCAGGTGGAGATAGTTTTGGGGAGATTAGGAGAGGGAAAGTGGAGCACCCTAGGTTTAAGGAATAGTGTAAGAGAGACAATAGGTAGAAAAGCAAGGAAAATAGATGAGAAATGGTGATTAATCTAGTACAAACCAGGGGTGATTAGGGCCTGGAGTAGCAGTTTTGTAATTAGAAAGAAAAGTACATATACAAAAACTGATGTAGAAGCAGAATCTGCTTAGCAACTGATTGGATATAGGGGAAAAGGAAAACAGAAGAAGTCAAAGATAATTCAGAAGTTACACACCTGGTATCTGGGATGACAGTGGTAACCTTAAAGAAAACAGTGAGATCTGGTACAGAGATAGATTTAGGGGTAAACAAGACTTCCATTTCGGACAAGATGAGTCCTAGATTTCTATGGAACATCCAGAAAGAGACCCTTGCAAGTTGACAATACATGATGAGTCTTGGAGAGAAATTCAGAACCCATATACAAATTAGATAGTCATCTAATAGCCATCAATAGATGGCACTTGAAAACATGGGAATTGATAAGATCTCTAATAAACGATGACACCCTTGGGGAAACACTCAGCTAAGAGAATAGGCAATGGATGACCATCCTGAAAAAAGGCTGAGGAGGGTGAGGCAGTTAGGAGAACTGAAGAAAGCAATGCCACAGGGGCTGAAGGAGGAGACAGTGTCCTAGAAAAAAAATCTAAATTCCTCAGGGTGGCATTCAAGTCCTCTATAACCCACTTCCTTACTATTTCAGCCCTATGTGACGTTAATTCCCAACATGTTCTCTATGCTACAGCCTTACTAGATTAATCACCATTTCTCATCTATTTTCCTTGCTTTTCTACCTATTGTCTCTCTTACACTATTCCTTAAACCTAGGGTGCAAATGCTTAACCAAGTAAAGGATGGAGGCAATTACAAAAACAAAAACCTAGCAAAGTCGTGATTAATGTGAATTATATTAATGTCAAATTCGATTTACTACTAGTTGGAAAATGATACCAGGTCTCATTTAAGAAGAGCCAAAATTCAATTAATTTGAGGAGTCCAAGCTAGTCAAGAATTTTATCACATTTACATCATTAATCTGTAGTTGGTTGCCTGTTGTTGGTGGGTGTGATCTACTACCATATTACCAACAGTTGTGTTGATTTTTTTTAATGTTCTTAACAAAATGGATAAAAAAAAATTGAGATGGAAACAACCCAGAAAAATAAATGACTTGTAATTATTTAGAGCAAAAATTTGATGTTAATTTAATGTTATGAATGTGCTCATAGTAACTTTAAAATAGGACAGTATGTCAGGATTCCTGAGCCAGTAGAGAAAATTATAAAACATTCAGGTGAAATAAAAAGGCAAAGTTGCATCAATTTTTTTTGTTATTTGCAAACAACTAGAAGTATTTTTCATATCTTTTCGTATCTTCTTCCCTGGCTTTCATTTCTTTTCCCATTTTTTTCTTCTATTGTTCTCATTTGGTCTAAGATAATTTTATACTCATTTTTATAATTTTTGCTATAACTTCTAGGAATTCTTCTTGTATTTATGTCTAAGCAGTATTTTTCTTTCAAGTATTGCTTGTTCTGAAGGCGTTCTTTTCTGTGTTTGTGCCTTGAGCTCCCCTGTTGCCATAGTAGCTTTTTATGGTTAGGGTCTGTTTTTTCTGGTTGTTGTTGGTTTATTCTTCAAGCTCACTTTTTGGCTTTTGGCCTTATGTCAATGCTGGGCTCTTAGCACTTATGGGGAGGATGTTCCGGCCCGAACTTCTGCACTCTAAAGTCTTCCGCTTTCTCAGCTTGGGGTAGGGGGAGGTACAAATTTTTAGTGCTCTCAAAGCAGAGTGATTTGGGTGGGACAGGTGTTTGTTCTTTGTTCTCCTGCTTTGAATTCTGTAAGTTCTTGACCTAGCTTTGGAACTTTCACCTTGTCCTTGTGTGAAAGTTTCAGTAAACTATTGCTTGACTCAATCACTATTGGTCTCCTAGGAAGCTCTCCAGGTTGAGAACAACTAAACTGCTGGCTTCCTTTTGGTTTGAGACGCTTTGCCCTGGTTTTTCTACTGAAAGTTTCCACACTAGGCTAAAGGCCAGAACAGAGCTGCTGCTCTGCTCCTGTGATCAGATTTTTACAACTATAGTTTGCTTCTGAAATTTGTTCCTTGCTCAGTAGACAGCTAGAGCCCTTGCTTTTGATTGTTCCTCTCCACCCTGTATCTGTGATCTGAAATTGTGTAGTGGGTGAAAGCTCCCAGTTGGAATCTGATCTTGCACCCAGTACTTGTTCAGGGATCCCCTGGGATCTCTTTTGGCCTAGGTACTTCCTGTTGCCCTATCTCAATCTTCTTTCAGTTCCTGGGCTCTGGAATATTCCCTGCTGCTGCCACCAACTATTTTTGGCCAGATCCTGTCTCTGGTACCTCAGAGACTTCTCTGTCAGTCTTCTTAAGCCACTTGGGCCTAGAAAGATAACTTGCTGTGACATTTTTCTTGGCTTTCTTGA
>JAQQSK010008193.1:0-13613 GCA_028658325.1 Potorous gilbertii | reverse complement strand
CTTATATTTCCATCATTGAGTAGGCCAATAGTTTATATTCTAATCCCTTCTGGCTTTTAATCCAATAATTGTATGATCTTCTTACAAAGAAAATATTCTGGTTCACTACAATAAAAAAAGTAATTACTAGACTCTTGTTTTGCCCCCTACTAGATGTTGTGGAGGATATGAAAAAGGATTTATTCCCATTACCAATTCTCTACTTTCAAGAGGATTATATTACTTCTAGGCAATCAATGAGAAAATTTCATATTTATATAGGATTTTACATAACAATCTTATTTGGCAAAATATGTAGAACTAGTATTATTTCCCCATCCTACATATGGGGAACTTGACAAGCAGACTTTTTTTGCTTGTAGTCAAACAGTAACTAAGCAGCAACTCAGCACTTGAACTCTTATTTTAACCCACTTTGGTGGAGAGGTAAGGTTGTAATGACAATCCCTGTAGTTTTGTTGTTGGTCAATTGTTTCCGACTCTTTGTAACCTCATTTTGGGGTTTCCTTGGCAAAGACATCAGAGTGGTTTGCCATTTCTTTCTTCAGCTCATTTTACAGAAGAAGAAATGGAAACAAACAGGATTAAGGGACTTGCCCAAGGTCATATAACTAATAAGTGTCTAAGGCCAGATATAAACTGATAAAAGTTGAGTCTTCCTGACAGCAGGTTGGGTCCTCTATCCATTGTGCCGCTAACCTTTATAGAGTGCTTTAAGGTTTGCAAAGCATTTTACAGATGTTATCTGTTTTTATACTCATAACAACCTTGGGAGGTAGGTGCTATTATTATTTCTATTTTGTAGATGAGGAAACTAACACATACAGAGGTGAAGTGACTTGCCTTGGGTCACACAATTTGTAAGTGTCTGAAGATGGAGAAAGGGCATGTCTGGAATCAGTTACAATCACACCTGTTACTATTTACCTTTCCTTAGTTCCATCATTGCAACCCTGCTCAGCTCCTCTTTTCTCCTCTCTAAAATGAGGGATGAAATTAGAGGAGCTTTAAGGCTCCTTCCAGTTCTAAAACCCAGGAATCTGAGTCCAGGGTGACAGATATGAAGTAGTTGGAAAGCAATAAAAGAGATAGTAAGTGCAATTAAACTAGAATGTATAATCCGTACATTAAGTGACATAAATAATCTATTTCTTTGACAAGTTTGGAATAGCTCAGTTAAGCTCTAAATATTGAGTGATAGTACTCTTCTGAGAATTTATTTAATACAGTCAAATTTTGGGAATCTTTTTTCAAAGCAGAAACTTAGGAATACAGGGTTTGACTTTCATCTAGATATGTGAATATTTTCTAGGGTCAGTACTGAATCTACTTTTTCCCTTTCTTGGCAGTGATCAGTTTGACTCATCTATTGTGAATACAGAAGAGCTAAGAAGGAATGAGAAGGAATTTTTAGAACAGCACAAAATAAAGTTGTCAGTTTCTTTGGTTCATTGCGAATCTGTTCCTCTTCTGAAAGTAGAATAAGGACATATTAATAAACTAATAGTAATAAATATCTTATAAAGGATTATTCAGATTTACCTTGGTAGCAATAGGGCAAATTCTACACATGAAATTCAAACTCTGGTACGTCAAAGACTCATAGGAAGATAAATCTAGAGCTTTAGAGAGACTTTCGAAACTATCGATTTCAACCTCTTTAGTTTATAGAAGAGGCAGCCTCGACAAAGGGAGCTTAAATGACTTCTCTGAAGTCATACAAATGCTAAATGTCTGAAATAGAATTTGAATCCAGATCACAGCGACCATTTAATTCAATGCCTCATTTTCAAATGATGAAATTAAGAACTTGGGAAGTTAAATGACTTGTCCAGGATATCCTTATCCATAGATAATGAATCAGATACACAATTCGTACCCAGATCTCCTAATTCCAAATCCAGTATTCTTTCCCTTGAACCAATTTATAGCAACATACAAGAGATTTTGAATATGAGCCAAAGTTGGACTCTATTATTAAAACATTAATAGAGCTAAGAATGGAGAAATTTATCACAGAGTGTTGTCCACCAGGTTATTACTTTCTGGCCATCATTACCAATGAAAGCAATTGTAAAAATGCATATACCTCAAATTTATGTGGTGCTTTACAATTATCAGGTACTTTATTTTATTTTCATCCATGTAATAGCATTTTATTACTTCCAATTACATGTAAAGATAGTTTTCATCACTCACTTTTATAAGATTTTGAGTTCCAAATTTTTCTCCCTCCCTCCCACCTTTCTGTGCCCCCTCCCCAAGACAACAAGCAATCAAATATAGGTTATATAGGTACAATCATATTAAATATATTTCCACATTAGTCATGTTGTGAAAGAAAAATGAGAATGAAAAGGAAAAACCATGAGAAAGAAAGAGAAAAAAAACAAAGAGGAAAAATAGTATGCTTTACTATGCATTCAGCTCACATAGTTCTTTCTCTTGATACGGATAGCATTTTCCATCATGAGTTTTTTTGCAATTGTGCAGGATCATTGTATTGCTGAGAAGAGCTAAGTCTGTCTTAATTTATTATCATATAATGTTGCTGCTGTGTACAATGTGCTCCTGGTTTTACTCACTTCACTCAATATTAGATAATTTAAGTCTTTCCAGGTTTTTCTGAAATCTGCCTCCTCCTCATTTCTTATGGAATAATAGCATTCCATTCCATTTGTATGCTACAACTTATTCAGTTATTCTTCAGTTGATGGACATCCCCCCAGTTTCCAGTTCTTTGACACCACAAAAAGAGCTAGTAAGAACATTTTTGTACGTGTGGGTCCTTTTCCTGTTTTTATGATCCTTTGAGAATACAGACTTAGTAGTGGATTAAAGGGTTGGCACAGTTTTATGCCCCTATGGGCATAGTTACAAATTGCTCTGCAGAATGGTTGGATCAGTTCACAACTCCACCAATAATACTTTAGTGTTTCAATTTTCCAACATCTTCTCCAACATTTATCATTTTCATTTTGTCATATTACCTAGTGTGATAGGTGTGATGTGATACCTCAGAGTTGTTTTGATTTGCATTTCTCTGATCAGTAATAATTTAGGGCATTTTTCATATGATGACAGATTTAATGTCTTTATCTGAAAACTGCCTGTTTATATCCTTTCACCATTTATCAATTGTGGAAAGACTTGTAGTTTTATAAATTTGACACAGTTTTCAATACATTTGAAAATTGAGATCTTTGTCGGAAAGACTGATTGTTAAAATTGTTTCCCAACTTTCTGCTTTCCTTCCAATCTTGGTTGCATTAGTTTTTTTTTTTTTTTTTGTGCAAAAGCTTTTAATTTAATGTAATTAACATGATCAGTTTTACATTTCATAATGTTCTCTGTCTCTTAATTGATCATAAATTCTTCCCTTCTCCATATATATGATGGGTAAACTATTCCTTGATCTTCTAATTTGCTTATGGTATCACCATTTATGTCCAAATCATGTACCCATTTTGACCTTGTCTTGGTATAGGGGATGAGATGTTGGTTTATGTCTAGTTTCCGCCAAACTATTTTTCATCTACTCAACGAAACTGAGTATAATCTTTCAGGAGAAAAGATGGTCATTCAATAAAATAGGGGATTTTTAACTTTTCCTGATGAAAAGACCAGACCTGAACACAAAATTCAATCTTCAAATACAAGTCTTTAAAGAAGTAAAAAAAAAAAAACAGATAAATAAGAAAGAAAAATATGTAATTCAATAAGATTAAAATGTTTATATCATTACATGGGAAGATGATACTTATAAATTGAAACAATCAATAATTTCATAAGATGGGGGCAGCTAGGTTTTCCTCATCTGTTACTCTGGGCAACTTCTATTTTTGTAAATATTCATTCATTTCACTTAGGTTGTCAAATTTATTGCCATATAGTTGAACAAAATAGCTCCTAATTATTGTTTTAATTTTCTCTTCATTGGTGGTGAATTCACCTTTTCTATTTTTGATACTGGTAATGTTGTTTTATTCTTAATTTAATCAAATTAACCAAAGGTTTATCTATGTTATACTTTTCTTTTTTGTAAAATCAGCTCTTAGTTTTATTTATTAGTGCAATAGTTTTCTTACTTTCAATTTCATTAATCTTTCCTTTAATTTTAAGAATTTCTAAGTTAGTATTTAATTGGGGATTTTAAATTTGTTCCTTTCTCTACTTTTTTTGGTTGCATGCCCAATTCATTGATCTCCTCTTTATTTTATTCATGCATGCATCAAGAGATATAATTTCCCCTAAGAACTGCTTTGACTACATCCCATAAGTTTTGGTGTGTTGTCTCATTGTTGTCATTCATTCTCTTTGATGACATTGTATGTTCATCCTTTGTGGCTGAAGAAGACCATGTCATTAGAGAAATAATGACATGACTTGCATTTGACTTTGTTTTGAATGAGGGAAGGCTGTGTGAGCCTCACTTCTCCTCCAGAGCCATCTGAAGTCAGTGACCAGATATTCATCATGATGACTGAAAATGACCCAGGGTGAGGCAACTGGGGTTAAGTGACTTGTCCAAGGTCACATAGCTAGTGAGTGTCAAGTGTCTGAGGTGAGATTTGAACTCAGGTCCTCCTGACTCCTGCACTGGTGCTCTATCCACTGCACCACCTAGCTGCCCCCATTTGATGAAATTATTGATTATTTCAAGTTACAAGTATTATCTTCCCATGCAATGATACAAACATTTTAATCTTATTGAATAACATGTTTTTCTTTCTTGTTTATCTTTCTTTTGCATCTTTTAAGTCTTGTATTTGAAGATTGAATTTTCTGTTCAGGTCTGGTCTTTTCATCAGGAAAGGTTAAAATTCCCTCATTTTATTGAGTGACTATCTTTTCTCCTGAAAGATTATGCTCAGTTTTGTTGAGTAGTTGATTCTTAGTTGTAATCCAACCTCCTTTGCCTTCCAGAATATCGTATTCCAGGTCATCTGATCCTTTAGAGTAGAAGCTGCTAAATCTTTTGTAATCCTAGTTGTGGTTCTACAACATTTTCATTATTTATTTCTGGCTGCTTGCAGTATTTTATCCTTGACCTGATTGTTCTGGAATTTGGCTAGAATATTCTTTGGAATTTTTATTTTGGGATTTTTTTTCAAGAGGTGGATTCTTTAAATGTCTGTTTTACCCTTTGATTCTGGGATGTAAGGGGAGTTTTCCTTAATAATTTCTTGACATGCTGTCCGGGTTTCTTTTTTTGTGGTCATGTTCTTCAGGTAGCCCCCAAATTCTTAAAATTATCTCTTCTGGATCTATTTTCCAGGTTGATTATTTTTTCAATGGGGCATTTTATGTTTTCTTATATTTTTTTCATTATCTTCATTTAGTTTGAATGATTCTTGATATCCCTTAAAGGCATTAACTTCTGCTTACCAAATTCTAATTCTGAAGAAATTATTTTCTTCAGTTAGCTTTTGTACCTCCTTTCCCATTTGGCCATTTTCATATTTTAAAGAGTTGTCTTCTTCGATGTTTGTTTTTTTCCATTTGACCAATTCTATTTTTTATGGAATTGTTTTCCTCAGTCAATTTTTTTGCTTCCTGTTCTAAGATGTTGACGCACTTTTCACAATTCACCTGCCTAACTCTCATTTCTTTCCCCAATTTTTCATCTACCTCCCTTACTTGATTTTTAGAATCCTTCTTGAGCTCTTTCACGGGGATTTTTGGGGTTTGAGACCAATTCATATTACCTTTAAGGCTTTCTATGTAAGCATTGTTATCCTCTTCTGAGTTTGTGTTTTGATCCTCCCTGTCACTGGTTTTGTGCTCATTTTTAAAAGTTGAGCTCTGCTCCTGAGGCATAAGGGGCATTGTCCAAAGCTTCTTGTTCAGGGTGCCAGGGGTCTGTCCATTGACTTTCCACACCAGTACTGGCAGCTTGCCTACTGTGATGGGGTGGCCTGGCCTAGTAGCATCTATTGTGCTGGTGTTCCAGGGCTGATAATTTGCCTTCTGCCCTGGGGCTGGAGGCTTCACAGTTGACCTGCTGTGCCACTAACCTGATGAGCCAGGACTAAGGGGCTTTGGTTGCTAATCTGTGCTGTGGCTAAGAGTCTCCTGCTGGGTTGTCCAGACAGTCTGTATTGGGCTGTGCTCTCTTTTAACTATAGTGAGACATATTTTTTCTGAAATCCTTCTAAATGATCTTAAGCTAGAAATCATTTCATTCCATGTTTTTATGGGACCTGCTGCTCCAGAATCCTTCCAGAGGTTTGATTTAATGTTGTTACTGAGGTAAACTGAAGAGAGCTCAGGCAGCTTCCTGGCTTCTTTCCACCATCTTGGCTCCCCACAAGCAAGAAAGTTCATTCCAGTGTTGTACAATTCTAATTTCATCAACTTAAATTGTCCTTCCTTTAATTGCTACCAAACAGAAAAAATGGGTAATTATGGTTCAAAATGAAAGATCTTCAGAACACTAAAAACAATTTTCTTTTTTCTCTTTATGTATTCTTTTTCATGTTTAATATCCAAATTTCCTTTATGTTTTCCTCATATGATATGAATTTGAGTTATATTAATGTTCAGGATACCTCGTACTGAACTGAGTACAGTTTATCAATTTTATTCCTAAAATGTGGTACCCTGAGTTATGCATGCCAATCCAGATGTAACATCCATAAAGCAGAGCATAACAGAACCAATACATGTCTGTATTCCATAGAATAGATAAGGTTGAGGGAATATCAGAACTGAGTGGAAATTTGGTTCAGTCTCTTCATGTTACAGATGAAGAAACTGAGACTTACTGAGGTGAAATGGCAGAACTGGCTGGTGACAAAGCTTGGAGTACTCAGATCTTCTGATTCCCTATCATAAGATCCTTTCTACTGTTTCTACATTAGCCATTATTCTGTACAGATCCATTTATTGGCCCATAAGCAAATATTCACTTCACTGTGCCTTGTGAATACATCCATAGACCCCACATGTAAATAAACTAATTTTAAAAATCATGTAGTGACCACAAACCAGAACGTTTGTGGTTATTCATCTGTGTCTGACTTTTTATGACCCCAATTATTGTTTTCTTGGCAAAGAAATTGTAATGGTTTGCCACTGCCTTCTTCAGCTCATTTTACAGATGAGGAAACTGAGGCAAGCAGGATTAGATGACACAGATAGTTGGTGTCTAGGACCAGATTTGATCTCAGATCTTCCTGACTACAGGCAAGGTACTCTATCTACTCTGCCACCTAACTTAACAAAACAGAAAGTCACTTCCCACTTAATTTAAGCCATGATGCTTCCTCATGTCAGTGTGCTTTGAATTTAGTGGCTCTGAATACTATGAAAGGAAAAGAGCAAATCATGTGGTTTTTAAGACCTTCCTGTGAATAAGAAAACTGTATGTGGAGGGACACCCAATTATCAATATAACCCTAGGGAAGAAAAACAATTAGATGAACTGAATAAGGAGAATTGGAAGAAAAACCTTGAAGGACCTCAAGACATAAAAACAGAGTCTCCAATCCTGAATTTTGTGTCTTCAGGCTTCAAGCTACAACTCTTTCTGGCACCCACTGGGTAGAAATGAAAACATTTTTTAGAAAACTAGAATTACTAGTTAAAAGGTTATAACTTCTTGTTTATATCTCAAAGAGAATGATCATTTCTCATGGATAGGAGAACTGGCTATTATATCTTCAACAGAAAGGAAAAATACTAACAATAAGATTGTTTGTCTGTTAGCTGGGGATAGTGTGACATTAGAAGTCCCAGACACTTACATTGAAAAGTAGGAGATGAATAGATAAGTGAAAGTTAATAAAGAGTGCCAGTTTTCAGTTGGACTTTATATTCTCAAGTCTTATATCCTTTGGTGAAAGGAATGTCCATCTGGGAGATCTGTATTGAAGAGAAAATTCACCTCCCAGTAATATGTTTAAAATGCTCTTTTGTGGGACCAGAATTTTCATATATGTTGAGAGATGATGAACAGATGCTAATTCATGTCTAGTAGGCTTGCCAAATACATTGGAAATTATAGATCAAAATTTACAATCAGAGATAATTCAATCAACAAGTATTTGCTAATTGCCTTTTAGATGGCAAACATTATGCTAGGTTCTAAGGATTTGAAGGACAAAATGAAATAGTCCCTGATTTTAAGGAACTTCAGTTTTATTAGAGAAAACAACACATGATATATAATTATGTATAAAACACATGCAAAAACTTTTTTTAGATGAGAGAACAGACATTAAGAGCAAGGGAGGTAAGGAAATGTCTTATATATAAGTTGACACTTGAGCTGAGCTTTTAGGAAAATGAGACAGTCTAAGAGACTGAGGCAAAGACAGAATGACTTTTAGGTATAATGGGAAACTGGGGAATTTCTACTCATTACACAGAAATAGGGAGGAGGGCCAATGACAAAGGAGTCTTTTATGATTAACAAGAAGAAAAACAACATGGAAAACAAAGATAGCACTTTGTTATTGCAGTGACTTCTTTGCACTTTTCAGCACAGAATTAAAAACTAGAATCACACTGTGGAGACAAGGCTGTGTATCTTTCAATGAAATAAAGCAATGTGGAGTCTGAAGCCTCAGGATTAAATCCATCTCTATCACCTGCCAGCTGAATGACCTGGGGTAAGTCATCTCATTTCTCTAAGGTTCAGTTTTGTTTTCTGTGAAATTGAGATAATAGTATGTACATTACCTACATCACAACGCTAGTGAGAGAAAAGCACTTTGCAAATATTATAATTCTCTACAAATGTGGCCATTACTATTTGGGCTGATAGTTGAGAAGTCTGTGGAGGAGATGCAAATAAGTTCTGCCTGTATCGAGATTTGTCCATGTGGCCAACCATAATACTTTTACTCTTAACTCAACACATTCTCCAGAAAGGCACATTTCCTCAGTAACACCTTCCTATCCTAGATGTTCTGAAGGTTTCATCTTCCCCCTTAGAATGCAAGCTCTTTTAGAGTAGAAATAGTTGTATTTTTTTATCTTCATATTTATATTCCTAGTGACTGGCACATATGCTAATAAAAGTTCTAGTCATTATCCATCTAATCTGTCTCCTATTTATCATCATCTGTTATATCTCAATCTAGAAATAGATTGATTTTTGATATAGATTGATCCAGCCATATCTATGTCTATAATCTCTATCATCTGTCTCTCTCTTCTCTATGATCTCTCTACCTATCTTCTATCTCCTCTATCTGTCTATCATCTCTATCATCCCTCTAATCACATATCCATCCATTCATCCATTGAACCATCTTCCTTCCTTCCTTCCTTCCACATTTAAACTTATTGACCCATCTTGGAAAAGAGATTCTCCCTATGAGACTCAAGAGTTGGGGAGACAAGAAAGAGAATTTTGACTATACTTCCTCCTTTAAGGGGAGGAGACTTAGGTGTGAGGACTCTTCAATGGACAGAATGTAAAAAATAAAGGGGAATGAGGTAGAGGGAGGTGCTGACTAGGGGAATATTTTGTGTATATTAAGAGAGAAAGAGAATGGAAAAGAAGGAAACGTGAACATGCTGCTGTCTTCTTGACCTGAGAGTTCTGGAATTTAGTTATAATATTCCTGGAAGTGTTCATTTTGGAATCTCTTTCAGGAGGTGATCATTGGATTCTTTCAATTTCCATTTTATCCTCTGGTCTAAGATATTAAAGCAGTTTTCTTTGATAATCTATTGAAATATGACATCTGGGCTCTTTTTTTGATCATGGCTCCCAGGTAGTCCAATAATTCTTAAATTATCTCTCCTTGCTGTATCTCTCATGTATTCTCTTCAGTGTATTTTTGTGCTTTTTTTGCCACTCAGCCTGTTTTATTTTATAAGGTATTTCTTTCCTCATATTTTTGTGCCTCCTTTACCAAGCTATTGATTCTTTTTTTTCATGATTTTCTTGCATCACTCTCATTTCTTTTCCCAATTTTTCCTTTCTCTCATTTATTTGATTTTTAAAATCCTTTCTAAGCTCTTCCAGGACCATAGACCATTTAATATTTCTCTCTAATGCTTTGCATGTAGTGATTTTGATTTTGTTGTCTTCTGAGACTGTTTTTTGATCCCATCTGTTACCATAGTAACTTTCTATGATGAAGTTCTTTTTGTTGTTGTTTGCTCATTTTCAAGCCCATTTCTTGACTCTTAACTTTATGTTAAAGTTACCTTTGCTCCTGGGGTGGAGGAACATTGCTCCAAACTTCAGGTTTTTCTTGCCTCTGTTTTCAGAGCTAGCTCTGGGGGAGATCTACAAGGTTTCAGTTCTTCCAAGGGGTATGAATTAAAAAGAGGTGTGGCCACATGACTACTTGCCTGTGTTCTGGTCTCTTTGTGACCACAAGCACGGTTTTCCACCCTGGAAGTATAACCAATATTTCTCCTCCTGTTAGTGTTCCTCCTCACCCAAGAACTGAGATGTAGAACTGCATAAGGGTAATGCAACAGGGTCCTACTCCCACTGCCACAAAAGATCCTTCTGACAAGTTGTCTGACCCTCTCTTACCATTTGTGAGCTAAGAGTTCTGGAAACTACCACCATTGTCACCAATTTAGTTATCCCCAAGGCCTGCAGCTGGCTTGCTGGTCAAGGACTCCACTGGTAGGTCTTACATTGGATTATACTCCACTTGCACCCCAGGAAAACTGTCCTTTTATTCTGACCTTACAAATTATTTGTTTGTTGGTGTGTGTGTGTATGTGTGTGTGTGTGTGTGTGTATGCTGAAAAATTGTTTCAACTCATCCTTTTGTTGGTTTTGACTCTCCAAAATTAATCTGAGGCGTTATTTTAACATTGTTTGGAGGTGGATTTGGGAGGCCCCAAGTGAGTGCCTGCATTTACTCTGCCATCTTGGTTCCATCTACTGAGTCCATGCCACTGTTTTCAGTTTGGTTAAAGACACATCTGGAGTCCAAAGTTCATTCCCGGGTGACATAATTTACAGAGGACATTGAAAAACTAGAGAGCATAAACACAAGAATAACCAAGATTGTAATTAGCTTTCGGTGTTCTTCTGTGTGATTAGTAGTTAACAGAGCTGGGGATGTTTAGCCTGAAGAAGTGATGATAGGTTTATTCAGTCATAGCTTTGTAGGTGGAAGAGAGATTCAAAAGTCCTCTAGTCCATTTCTCTCATTTTATAGGTGAGGAAATTGAGGTCCAGAAAGATTAGGTCATACATTCTGAAGTTGTAGAGCCAGGAATTTAACCTGAGTTTTTTGAGTATAAATTGAATACATATCTCACTGTACCATGCTGCCTCCTACCTGGCTCTCTTAATCTTACTCCTTTAAATATACCTACCTCTACAATCACAGTAGGATACTGAATCTAAACATTGTTTCAGAGGGTCCAGCTTTCCTTTATTTTGTTATTTTGCATATTGGAAGCATGTGTGTGTGTGTGTGTGTGTGTGTGTGTGTGTATGACAGAGGGGATGGTGCAGTCTCTTATGAACCCTTTATGTTGATATATGCGGCATTTTTTGCCTTCTCAACTCAACCTCTCTCTCTCTGTCTGTCTTTGTCTCTGTCTCTGTCTTCCTCCATCTGTCCTTCCCTTCCTCCCTCCCTCCCTCCTTCCTTCCCTCCCTCCCTTTCCCTCTCTCTCTTTCTCTGTCTATCTGTCTCTCTCTGTCTGTCTGTCTCTCTGTGTCTCTCTCATATTATTTTTAACATAAACAAATTAGGAATGAGAAGCCCAGGAAAGACAGGGAATATTAGAATGAGGATGCAGGGCACAATCAGTAGATTACAGTTTGACTCAGACATTCTAAAACTATAGGTGTGGAAACACACTTCCTGATGGATGCCTTTGTATTGATTTTGAATATATTTAGTACCCTCTTTTCTCTGTACTTGCTATTTTCCTCTGTAACTCCTTTGAAATAGGGACTATTTTTTTTATTTGAACCCACAGTTCCTAGTTTAGAACAGGTGTTTAATAAGTGATTTTTGAATGAATAAATACATGATACAACTGGTAGAATGGTTAGAGAAAGAGAGAAAAAAGAATATGCTTATGTGGCACAGGCCCATTGATCCCTTGGAAATATACATGCAGTCATTGAATCAAGAGTTCAAATGGCTCTTAGAGATCATCTAATCATCCAAAATTCTCAAGATTCTGAAACGAGGCCAGCATTTACTATAAACTGCAAAGGTGTATGAGGTCAATAAAGTAATAGTCTTCAAGGATCATAAACCAACCCAATTTCATGTATTTGGAGGAGTAGTGCCATAAATCATTGCATCTTCCATTTCACAGATCACCTTCCTGTTCCTCTCTCTTCCATAAGTCTTCAACAAAACTTAATTTTGTTTTCCCCTCATATTTTTTTCCAGAGGGCCTTTGGGATTTGAGCCTCTACTTTAAGAAAGTGTGATAGGTCCTATAAAATAAAACAAAACAAAACAAATGACAAAAGACAAACCTAACTAATATATGAGTCACTGAACCTTTCAGTTCCATGAACAAATGAGAATTGGGAAATAATAGATCTGAATGTGGTCTTATCCTTATCTCATTGATACCTAAGGAGGTTTACCATGCCCCTGGCCTTTTAACAGATTTAACATTTCATAAGCACTGGCTATGTGTAATGCACCATGATAGGTGCTAGAAATAAAATAAGTTTAGATAATAGATTGTCTTGATGTCACAGGACTTTTGATCTTATAATAAGACATATGTGCAGGTAGTTAAATGCACAAAATTATATGGTACATATGCTAAGGGGGTACAGTATGGCATATTGTATGTAATCTAAGAGGACAATTTCCTTACTGACTCAAGAGAATTAGGTAAGGCTTCATAAGGAATATACAATTGAGTTGGGGGCTTTAAAGGTTCTATAGGAAATGAGGAGACAAAGATAGCAACAGAAAACAGTAAGCTTAAGAAAACCGTAAGCAAAGGCACATGTGAAAGGAAATTCAGGGTGGGAATATCTATTGGTTAGGGAGAGGGTAGTGACCCCACATAGTCCAGTTTGTATGAGAATAGAATCTATGAAGCAGATAGTAATTGAGATCAAAAAGGTGGCATAGTGCCACATTGTGAAAGGATGTGAATGCCAGGCAGAAGAGCTTGAACTTGACTCAGAGGGCAATAGCAAACTCTCAAGATTTTTTATTTTGATAGAGTGATATGACCAGATCTACAGATAGGGAAGATTAGGCTGTCAGTTATATGAAGAATGAATTAGAAGGAGAAAGGAGAGGCAGGAAAAATTGTTAGGAGCTAAGGCAAAAGTAGAGGTAGCTTATAATGAAGATATGACTGTCAGTATTGAGAGGGAAAATACTAGATAGATAAATTATAGATAGATAGATAGATAGACAGATAGAAAGATGGTAGAAAAATTGAGGAAAAAGAAAAAGGAAGAGAAGGAAAGAGAGACAGATACAGCAACAAAGAAGGGAGGAGATAAACAGTAAGACAGGGACTGATCACAGAAGAAAATTCCCTAAGCATCCTCTTGGGTTGGCACTAGTAAAGTATAGTGGGACTGGGAACCTTTGGTACCTGGTACATGGGAATGAGAGGATCCTAATTTCTTAAAGGTAAAATTCATTTGGTGATGGGTCTTTCTAATAATTTTTTAAATAGCA
>JAQQSK010008192.1:0-13613 GCA_028658325.1 Potorous gilbertii | reverse complement strand
ATAGGGGAAATTAGAATGCTCAGTGTACTGGGGTGGGGGAAGGGGACAAAAGGGGAGAAAATTTTGGAACCCAAAATTTTGTGAAAATGAGTGTAAAAAGTTAAATAAATAAATTTATATTTAAAAAAAATACCATTACTAGGTCTGTATAATAAAGAGATCAAAAAATGGGAAAGGACCTATTTGTACAAAATATTATAGCACCTCTTTTTGTGGTGGCAAAGAATTGGAAACTGAATGGCTGAAAAAAGGTGGTATATGGTCATACTATTGTGCTGTAAGAAATTGCAAGCAGGATGATGTCAGAAAAACACTTGGAACGATTTACATAAACTGATACAACATGAAGTAAGCAGAACCAGAACACTGTATACAGTAACAATATTGCACAATAATCAGCTGTGAATGACATACTATTCTCAGTAATACAAAAATTCAAGACAATTCCAAATGAATCATGATGAAAACTGCTATCCACATACACAGAAAGAATTTGGTGGAATCAGAATGCAGATTAAGGCAAACTAATTTTTGCTTTATTTTTCACCCATGGATTTTTTTTTGTCTGTCTTCTTTCACAACATAACTAATATAGAAATGTTTTGCATTATTGTATATGTGTACTTATATCAAATTTCTTATTGTTTCAGGAAGGGGAAAGAGGTATAGGTAGAGAGAATATTTGGAACTCAAAAATTTTAAAAAATTAATATTTAAAATTGTCTTTACATGTAATTGGGGAAAATAAATAATTGTTTAAAAATAGGCAAATAAGTATACAGGCATTCAAAAAGATTTATGACTTTATGGCTTGTCCATGATTATACAGCTAATTAATGTGTGGAGCAGAATTCAAACCCAGGTCTTTGCTTACTGTAAGTCCAGCATTCTTTGCTACTATACCTCTCACACGAATGGTAAGATATGATTACTGGTTTGCTGTTGTAAAAGAACATGGATGTGACTACTACTGAAGACAGTTCAGATCCACTCATTTTGTTACAAGAATTTAAAGAATTGACATATGTAGAATTTAGGACTGAAAGGAATAAAACACTCATTATGTCGGCACCTTGGCCAATGTTGTCATACAGTCGTTTCTCAGTAGCGTCTGACTCTTCATGTCCCCATTTGGGGTTTTCTAGGCAAGAATACTGGAGAGGTTTGCCATTTTCTTCTCCAACTCATTTTACAAATGAGGAAACTCAGGCAAATTGGGTTAAGTGACTTGGCCAGGGTCATACAGCTAGTAACCGCCTAAGGCCAGATTTAAAATTAGTCTTCCTTTACTCAGGTCTGGTACTCTAACCTAGCTGCCCAAGGTAGATACTCAACTTGTTGAATTTATTTTCTTCTTGAGTCTTCTTGCTCAAACTCATTCCATTTATTGGTCAATAAATGTTTGTTCATTTATGCACTGGGAAACACCTATTGAACTATTGAAGCCATTCTCCCTCTGAAGTTCTGGACTCCACAAAAGTGCTCCTGCTGCCAACCAAAATAAAAGTACTGAAATCATCACTGAGGCCATAGAACTAGATCCAGGGTGATAAAAAACGCCCATCTAAGACACAGTATCTTCACTGTAAATAGCTGAAAGAGTGCCTTTTAGAAAAATACTAAATGGTGCTTTGTCTAGCTACTCCTGTGGTGACAGAGATGCAGTGATATCAAGAGACTCATTAAGGAAAAGGTTGCATTAATCCTGAAGAAGCATTGTTTGAGGAATCTAGCTTCTTGCTCAAAAGGAGCAAGTGCTAGGAAAAACAAGCTCATGAAAAAAGAAATTAAAAACACAAAGGAAAAGTTGAAAAAATTTTCCTTAGAAGGATATTGGGCTAAAAAAAGTGTGTGGGGAAAAGGAAAGCCTTCATTTCATTATCCTTAAAGGAAGAAGAAGAAGAAGTTGAGGAAATATTAGTGGCTCTTTTCTCGTAAACCTACTTTCTGTCTACCATTTCAGAGTCCACAGTAACTATGGAAGGTAATGGGTTATGATAGCATCAAGGAAAGGTATACTGCTGAAGGAATTGATGGGATTTAGTTAGAGGGAAGAGCCAGGGAACATGTCTAGTCTTAAAAAACAGACATAAGCCTATAGAAATGCATGTTCAGTAAATTAGTGTGCACTAAATACATGCCCTGCAACTTGCCTAATAACAAATACTTGATCCCTAAAATCCAGGTTTCATCCCATGCTTCACTTCTTGAATTTTGTATGATCCTGGTTTTGACTTGGCTTAAGTCTCATCAGACAATACTGAATCTGATCATTTCAATCTGTGATACACTAGTAAATGGCTTCTAACTCAAGCATCACTATTGTAGCAGTTTCTTTGAATTCCAAGACACTGATCTCAGCTTGCTTATGCTATGATTCTACCTCATCCAAACCCATTTCTAACACAGAAACATAATAACTCAAACTCCTCTCCTGAGTCTCTATTTTCCTTTCACACTAATTTCTTTGGCTAATAAACTAATTATTGCTAGCATATTAATATTTCACCTTATTTTACTATTCCATCAGGAATATTTTCCTGTTACGATGGGATTCCAGGAGATAAAAAAGTCATACATTACAGAAATTAATCATCACCATTACAGAAATTAATCATCACCAATACTAAGAATTTCAAGGACTGTAGTAAAATAATTCAGAAACTTGAGGGTGAGGGCAGAGCCAAGGTGATCATTTCTGTCAAGCTTTTCCAACACACATTTCTAAACAACTTTAAAAAAGCATGTCAAACTAAATTCTGAACGGTAAAACAACAAAAAGTCACAGTGGGTCATTTTCCAGGCGGAGGCAGCTTAAAAGGACAAAAACAAAGAGCACATGGAATGAGGTGAGGCATGGTCAAAAACATGGTCTCTGGGCAAAAATAGCATGATCTATGGGCATTGCAGGTGATGGCAGCCAGGCCCAGCAGCCAAGGAAATTTAAGGGAACTGTCTAATATAAGATCCAAAATCAAGAAGTAGACTGGAAAAATGAGTAAACCACAAAAACAAAAAGTTGCCATAAAATTATTATGGTGAGAGGAAAGATCAGGATACAGACTCAGAAAAAAACAATGATCTGAAAACATCTACAAGCAAATCTTCAAAGAATTTCTAGAAAAGCTGTACTAAGGAGGCATGGCTTTAAGTATAGCTACTGTTCCCTGATCATACTTAAGGCAGGCCTTCAACATTGCCTGCCTTCATTTTCTTCACCTGAGAAAGTTCTCAGGAGAAATCAAATGGAGTCAGCATTTATTCTCACACATTTGCCAAGAAACATCTCTTCTCTTGGGAAAATAGCTATCTCTTAAAAGTTGCATTATTATTATACATGACCATGTGGGATGATTTTCACTTTTGTATTTTTGCATACCCACATACAATATATTACACACTTGCAGCTGTATGTGAATAAGAATCACATAAGCCTGGAAGAGAGAGTGAGTCTAATGACTTCGTGTAACTCTGCCTCTTCGCCCATGGTCCTCTTTGAGAAGGAAGGACAAACAACAATCTGCAAGGTATACAGACCTAGATATAGATGAGATCTGAACTCAAGAAGAGGAGTCTTCCTGACTCCAGACCTGGCATTCTATCCGCTGTGCTACCTAGCTGCCCTCAAGCTATAGATGTAGAGGGACAGCTACGTGGGGCAGTGGATAGAGCACTAGCCATGGAGTCAAGAGGGAGTGAATTCAAATCCGGTCTCAGAAACTTGACACTTACTAGCTGTGTAGCCTGTGTAAGTTACTTAACCCCAATTACCTCACAACAACAAACAAAAAAATATATGTAGATGTAGGTAGACATAGGCAGACAGAAAGATAGATGGATAGATAGATAGATAGATAGAAGGAAGCAGTTAGGTGGCAGAGTAGATAGAATGCCAGGCCTGGAGTCAGGAAGACCTGAGTTCATATCTGACCTCAGGCACTTACTGACTGGGTGACTTTGGGTAAATCACTTAACCCATCTCAGTTTTCCTCATCTGTAAAATGAACTAAAGAAAGAAGTGGCAAACAACTCCAATATCTTTGCCAAGAAAAGCCCAAATAGGATCACAAGGAGTCAGACATGACTGAAACAACTGAACAACCACAAAAATATAGATGCCTTAAGTATAGGCATGTAGATTTACCTATATAGATATAGGCATAGAAATAGAAATATAGATATAAGATAGATTGAACAAGATAACAGAAGTACTGTTCATATGCAAACTCAAAGGTGTATTCATCTAAAGCCAGTCCCCAATCAACTCTGTCTATATTTTTAATAATATTACTTCTGTATTCTGGCTTCTTACAATCTAATAAGTTTACTTTCAAGCTTTTCCTTTCCCTTTTCCCACCTGCCAGTAACTAGTTTTATGAGCTTAGGGAAATTATTTAACTTCCCTGAACAATTTTCTTCTCTATCAAAATGTGGAATTAATACTATATTGCATAGATTCCTGTCAAATTGAACAGTCTACCTCTATCCTATTTCAAGAAATATAAAAATAGATTAATTACCCAATGAATTACTCAAGTGGATATGATATGATGGCATGGAATAAAGTGTAAGAAGACTGAAAAGGTAGAAAAGTGATAGGTTATGATGGGTTTTAAATGCCAAAAAAGGACATCATACTCAATCATAGGGGTAACAGAGAGGCACTTGTGTTTACTAAGTTGGGGAAAGGGAGCGTTAGTGCTCAGACCTGAGCTTTTAGGAAAACCACTTTTTCAGCTTAATGAAGCATAGCTTAAAGTAGGGAGAGACTTGAAACAAGCCAGAAGGCTACTATAAGAGTCCAGGACAAAAATGATGAGAGTCTGAACTAAAGTGGTGACTGCATGAGCAGAGAGAAGCAGACTTAGATGAAAGAGAGCATGAAGGTGGAAATAACAAAATTTGACAACAGATTAGATACATGGAAGGAAAGTGAAGTATAGACTCAAAGATGAAACTGAAGTTGAAAGCCTAGGTAACTAGAAAGATGATGATACCCTCTATAATAATAAAACAGTTGGGGAGAGGAAAAGTTTTGGAGGGTGGGAGATATAATGAGTTCTATTTTGAATATATTGAGCTTAAGCTACCTATAGAGTGTCTAGTTTGAGATGTTCATTAAGCAACTGATGTGGGACCATAGCTTAAAGGTGAGTAGGACTGGATATATAAATTTGAGAATCATTTACAAATCACTGAATTGCAAACATAATGTACAAGTGAATAAAAGATGCCAAGAAAATGTTATGAGAAGTGGAAAAGAATAAAGGCCATTTCCTCACAAAAGAACTAAGAAATGCTTTAGGAAGAAAGTCATATTTCAGTTTAGATTTAAAGGATTAGTATTATTTCAATAGAAGAGAGAATGACATGAGAAAATATACATAAGTGGAAGAAGACAAGAAATGAATGGAAGTTCAGTTTGACTAGGAGAAATCGAAAGGGAAAAATATGAGGCAATGCTAGGAAGATTGTTGTCCATTTTGGAAAATAATGTGAAATTATGTAAATAAAGTGACTAAAATGTCTACACTCTTTGACCTTGAGATTTTACCACTAGGCCTATGACCACAAAGAGACCATTGATAAGAAGAAAGTCCTCATAAACATTAAAATATTTATAGCAGCACTTTTTTGTGAAAAAAAAGAATTGGACACAAAGTAGATGTACTGTGAATGGGGAATGACTAAACAAACTATTGAACATGAATGTAAAGGAATATTACTGTGTTTTAAGAAATGACAACTATTGCATAGAATACAGAGAAGCATGGAAAGATCTATGTAAACTGATGAAGAGAAGTAATCAGAGCCAAGAAAATAATATACATGATTAAAACAATTTAAGTGGAAAGAATGACTATAAAAATAATCAAAAGTACATTACAAAAAACAAACATGGATCCAAATAAGAGGTATGAGAAGACATTTCCATTCTGTTGTACTTAGAAGTCAATGGCTATAGTACGTTACATTTATCTTTGAATTTTATAATGCATTAATCAGTTTTTCTAAATGTTTTCTCTTCTTTTTCTTTTTTTTTTTGTCTTTTAAAAAATGCATTTGTTTTGTGGAGTGATTCTCTGGGAGGGAAAGGGTAAAGAATGACAAAGTGAATCAAGAAATATTTGGTTTTATATTAAAAATGCAGTAATAAAAATTTATTTAAAACAAAAAAGAAAAATAGGTTGACATTGAATTATATCTTTAATGTTGGACTGGGGAGTATGAATATTATATAATATGTGAAAGAAAGACATGGAAGAGTTTTGATTAGAGGACTGACATGAGTAAGATAAATTTGATTTTGAGGTGAATTCAATTCAAGAAATTATTATTAAGCACACACTGTGTATTAGCATTATATTAAACATAGAGAATAGAGACATAAATGAAAGAAGCCATGCCTTCAAAGTGCTTTCTTTCTACTGAGAAGAGAAGGTCAAGTCACCTACTTGAGGAGTAAGGGACCTGGGAATACATAAGGAAAGCTTACTCAGGAAAGTTAGTCTTTCGAGTAATTTCTGAGAACTGAAAGAGGACAAATCTTCTAAAATGTATAAATGAGAAACAGGGATATTACAGGCATGAAGGATGGCTCATGTGAATACCTGAAGTAAGAAGAGATAATTTGGAGTTTGGAGGATAGAAATAATCCAGTTTACTGGAATACAGAGTACGTGAAGGTGAATATAAAATAAGGCTGGAAAGATAGGTTGGAGACAAATTGCATATAATTCTAAATGCCAACTTTGATTGTTTATGTCTGATACTGGATGCAATAGAGAGCCACTGAAGTTTGTTGAGCAAGAGAATGGTATGATCAGACCCTTGCTTTAGGAAGATTATCTTGGCAGCTCTGTGAAGACTAGAGAAAGGTCACCTCTTCCTTGGAGACTACAGCAAAAGAAGGCATAATGAATGAATTTCTAAAGAAGTTTTAAGATATTGTCTAGGAGAGATGAAGAACTTATGATTTTGATGGTAAAATGAGATGTTAAGTCATTTTCTTAGAAAGGATCTAAGGGCCTTAAGGGAAAAGGAAAAAAGTTGAAACTAGAAGAGAATATTAAGAAAATCACTTAGAGGAGAAGAAAAGACTTGTCATGCAGCAAATGAAATTGGATATCATGTATTTGTAGCAGTTCCTGTCAGGACAGCTGCATAACTTCCTACAAAATTTAGTAGTCTGAGAGCAGAAACACATAAGGTAAATTCTGAAAGTAGGTGATTCCAAGATAAGAATTTGGAGAGTGTCAACAGTGACAAATAAGGAATTCAAAGGGAGAGAACAAGTACAGCTGAACTATTTAACCATAAGGTCAAGATTTTGAATGGGAGGAGGTTGGAATAAGATTAGAGCAAAAAATATTTAATTGGGAGAACATGGAATGACAAAGGATCATAAAGTCATGGAAAGGATGAATTATAGATTTAGAATGAGAGAAATAGAAGGGGAGGTGGACAGAAAAGAGATTGTTATTAAGGGTAAATTTTAAGAGTTCAAAACTATGGAAATGGTGTAGTTATGGATGATAGTGAGATCTAAAGAATGACTACTTTGTGGGTGGCTATGTTGGAATAAAATGTCAGTCATCAAAGGTGGTGACATTGATAAACTAGCAGACCAGGTTGTTTGAGGAAGTGTCAAGATGTCTATTGAGGTCCCTAGGCATGAGGGGAGGGGTTAAGGTAGAGAAGACTATGTGTCAATTACTGAGCTCCTTGAGAAAGGAGAAGGAATTACCAAAAAGCCGGTATTTGAAACTAGCAAGGATCAGAATGAAATGATATGGAGAAATGGAGTGCCCCTCCGAACAAGACAGTGCTATTGAGCAACGGTGGCAAAGCAAAGAGGACGCTCACTCTTCTTCTTGTCTAAAGGTATGAGAAAAGGAGTAACTAGCAAAGAAAAAACTAGGAAAAAGTGGGTTTTGTTAGAAAAAAGCTAGCAAAATGCTTGCTTTAAAAGCAGCACTACATTGCAGAGATTAGTAGAGGTAGGATAGCAATGTATTAATGACTAGACTTGGAGTTAAGAAGATCATAGTTCAAATCCTACCTCAGATTACTAACTATTATTCCTGACAACGTCGCTGGGACTCAGTTTGCTCATCTGCAAAATGAAGGGCTCTAGACCTATTATCCTACTCCATGAAGTGGAAGTTTGAAGGACGAATTGGAATGGGAGAGAATGGAGATAAGATCTGATAGAAGGGTACAGGACCAAGAGACTAGGTAAAAATATTAGCTTCATCACTGAGTAAGAGTAATTCTTCCTTGGGGACAGAAAGGAAGACAAATATGTGATGCGGCTGAGGAATGTAAAAGTGGAGCTGAAGGAGTTTCCTTTTGATGGTCACAATCTCCTCCATGAAGGTTAACTCACTCATATATGTATGGAAGGAGGGATTGGGAAGAGGAGCACATAGAGGCTTGAAGTGAGAGGAAAAGGTTTGCCACATCGGCTGTCAATAAGATAGGAAGTCAATACAAGTAGATTAGGATTGTCAAGCAGCAATAAGCACTAAGCTGAAGTCATGCACCATAAATTTCTAGTGGAGAAAATAAGTTTGATCTAAGGACTTTCTCTAGGGATGCACAGAAGCCTGGGAGCATGAGCAGAAATTGAATGATTGGCCATTGGGGACCACCATGCTGTATTAATTGTAAAGAAATCTGTTCATGTTTAACTTATAATTGGCATGCTAAATGATCCCACGGGTTTCTGAAATTTATTTGATAAAAGGCTGAGCTAAGCAGATTTCTTTATTAGTTCACTACTAGTTGAGAAAGTCTAAGAATTAGATTTGATTTTATTCTTTATTCTAACCGCTATGACATTACTTCTCAAAGATATCAGTTAGTTGTAATAATAGAGAAAATACAATACTGCTTAATTTAATTTTCCAGTTAACTCAAGTTTAACCACAAACCTTTTGTTTTGCTTCTGCAATTTTTGAAGAAAAACTAGATAAAATGTGTTCTTCCATTTTTCTGCCTTAGGAAGCTAAATATACTAAAAATTATTGCATATGTCTTAAGTAAACATGAATCTTTCAGTATTTTCGGGTCATTTTTCTGAATATCAATTCCATTACTGGATTATAAGCTTCTTGACGTCAGAGACTATATCTTATTCTTCTTTGTATTCACCTTAGTATTTGTCATAGTGCCTAAAATAGAGTAGGTGCTTACTGACACAAGAGGTGAAGTGCGTTCCATACATGGTCAACTACCTAAGCAAAAGCACGTACCTAGGTCAACTACCTAAGATGGATGATGGAATGCCAAGTTCAAGGAACAGCAAGTAAGATATTTTAACTGGAACATAGAGTTCATGAAGGGGAATAATGTGAAATATATCAGGAAGCACAGAACAACAGTATCCATCCAACACTGACATGCAAATAGAGGAGGTCCAGACTTCAATCAATCAATCAATCAAATGTATAAGCTAGTTTTGAACAAGTAATCAATCAATTTGGGAGGAGAGTAAATTAGATTTTAGTAAATCCAAATTCTTTAGCCCACATTCAAGGCTTTCCACAAACAATAAGCCTCCTACCAACCTTTCAAACTTTGTTTCTACATTCTCTCTAAATCCTCTTAATATACCATGTCCCAAACTAAACCTTGTGCATCCACACCTTCTCTTCTGTGGGCATTTCTACTCTCCATGAATCCTTCCTTTCCTTCAAGATCAAGGTGAAATCTTATCTCTTTTTCCTGATCACCCCTGCCTGCAATGACATTTCTTTCATTTCTAGGAAACAAATCTCTTAGTCCAGAATGCTCAGAATATAAACACAAAGTATTTAACTGTAGAAATACATCTAGGACCTGAAATATTTATTACATGTGAACACTTTTCTCTAATGGAATTAAAATATGACCTCATTGGATAAGCAAGAATTTGACATTCCTTTATAAGACTTTCAAAAGTTAAGCTATTGGTACAGCAATTCAGTTCAAAATAATGCAAGCTCAGAAGTGCTTTGCAGAGAAAATCCCTATATGAACCTAGCAGCAATTTACTGAGAGAGATACAAACAATTGGTTGACTGATTAAAGAGAGCTCCAGTCATAATTGAAGGATCAAGCATACACATATCAGACAGAGACAGATACATCAAGGCACCATAAGAGGTTGCAACCTCATGGGATAGAACCCCTGGAAGCACAGAAGAGAGTCATGGAGAGAGGCAAACCCTTGGAACTCAGCTAAACAGCCCATCCAATAGAAATACTGCACCCAATTGTGAAGTCTGGGCCTTCTCTATAAAAAGAGAAAGGGGTTCCATGACACCAGGAGTTGTGCATTGCCATTATAATGTATCCTACCTGTGTGCCTAATTACAATTGTGCCATGAATTTGAGCCCACTGGGAAAATGTGCCCCAGATCTATGGGGATAATGTCTTGTATATATTATTTTACTATGTCATCTTAGTAAATGTCTTTACTAAGAGCTAATTGTTTCTACTGACTGACTATTAGTGGAAAGCACATAGGGAGAGATTCATGTAGTATCCTAGGTTTGCCCTCAGCAACTGGGATAGCAGCCACTCTTCTGGGAACCAAACTTCAAGTGCCAGTGCAAGTTGGGCATATTGACCAGAGGGGAGTATTATATATAGCATTTATCAAGTACCTACCATATCCTTCTACCACCTATTCTGCATTTATTGGTTTTACTACTTATCTGGCATTTAACCTATACTGTCTTTCCTTGTTTTATTCTTGACTATCAGATTGTGAACTTCCAGATCCCAAAGATGTGTTTTACACTTTTTATGTCTTTCAGTATACCACTCAATGCCTTTCAGATAGCAAATTTTCAATAAATTAGCCCAATGATTGATTTCCTACAAAAAAATCAACTTTTCACCTGCAATATGTACAAAACAATGTCACCTGGTTTAAAAAAAAAAAAGAGGATTGTATTAGAATTAGGGTTCTAACCTTCGTGACCTTGGATAATTCACTTAATTTTTCTGAACATCAGTTTTCTCATCTATTTTAACTGTGAGATTGCTACCCATGGTCCTGATACCAATCCAACGAGAAGGATCAGAAGCTCAGAGAGCCTGTGATCTCCCAGGAAGTTAAAGTTCTCTCTTTTGATGAGGAAAGGTATTGGAGAAGTGCCAAGTTGTATAAAATTTTCATAGAGTGAATATCTCTCTCTCCTGGCCCTACCTCTCTGGGGGAGAGAAAGGGACTTACTGACTTACTAGACTAAGGTATTGTGGGTTTACCTAACCAGAACCAGATCCAAGGACTCAGCACTAAACGTGGTATGTTTCATAATCTTGACATAATAAAGTTGCTTCCCTACAAGAACAAACTATACTTAGCTGTAAGCTGTGGCTTTTTATTGGCATGGAACTGATAAATGTAATAAATCATATGTAATTAAAGAAAGAAAAAACCCTTAGCTTTGTCTCATGTAGCCTCTCCCAGACCTAAGGAGTTTTCTGAGCGTATCTAAGCTGCTCTGATTCTAAGGGTACTCAGAAGTTCACAACTCACTTTGTCTAGTCCCCATAGCCCCTTTTCTTATGAGCAGACAAAGGAATGTGGACAATCTGTTGCTAACTATAGTTAGCAACATATGTTTGACCCACACAAAAGATAGGGTTAGTTTCTAATTGAAAGCTTTCCATGTCTCCAAAAAATTGAAACAATAAATTCAGAACTTGAGATTGCTTGTAGCACAGGGAATGGACTCAGGATCTAATACAGGCTGAAATTCTGAAAACAGTGTTGCTGCTGTTGTTGTTTTCATTTAGAACACTGTTGATGGCAATGACTTCTGATTGCATCTCTCCATAGCCTCCATTCTCATGGAATAGGAGTGCAATCAAGAGTGGGAAATGTAAGAAGTGAAGCTCTCTCCACTCATTTTATCTGCTTTACTTCCTTCCTGTCTCTGACCTTGAATCCTTCAATTTAAGTTTCTTATCACAGAGAGCTATGTTCCATTCCCTCTAGGTCTCTCAACTTTTCTATAATGCTTCTCCCTTACAGCCTTATCGATCACTTCCTCTTAAACACCACTATCTTACTCTGTTTCAAAGTGTCATTCCCTTCCCTCAAAGCAGAAGAAGGAGCAGGTACACTGAGAGAGACACAATATACAAAAATGAGAAAGTTGGACTGAGTGACTTTAAGGTACCTTTAGTTTCTAGAGCTATGATCCTACAACTTCACTTAATAAGAAATGTTACTCCAAAAATTAACATTGGCAGTTATTTTTTTCTCTAAAACTATTAATTGAAGAAATTAACTACTTACTTGATGTGAATTTTTAAACTTCAAGGATGGAGACTGTAACTGATTAAAATTCCTAGATACCCTTCTTCATATCTAAACTGCAATTATAAATTGTCTTTTGTTTTCACTGGATGGGAGGGGGTGATAATTAGTTTCTTCTATAGGAAATTCAGGCAAGGAAACCTAGTACTATATTTACAAAAACATTCAAAAAGAATTTTGAAAAAGAACTGACTGGCAAAGAAGTATTGAAGATTATTGGAGTTTTAAGATCCAAATCCATCTATTATTGAAAAATAAGCATTATTTTAAATATATATTTTTGCAGTATATTTGTGAAACCATGGGGTGTTAGACCTCCAGAGCATAATAGACTCCTTTGAAGACAAAATACAATCCATAAGCTCTACTATGTTTCATTTTGAAGCATCATGGGGCAAGAAAATAATGGGGTTGAAGCAATAATATTGCTAGCCAGATCTCTTCCAGAAAGAAATATTTATTTCTACTTTATTCTTTGATTTACTCAATAGCACCTTTCACAATAATTGCCTTGGGATATGAGTATATCATTAGAGCATTCAATAAGACGCATGAAACTCTAAGAATTATCAGAAGAATGGTCAAATCCTAGTTACCACCATTATCTCTGTATCTGTAATTTAAATATTAGAACCAGTTCAAGTCATGGACATGGCATGACTTTTGAGGGTGAAAAACTCAGGATGCATGTAGCCACTCCACCCACTGCCCAACGTGTTTCTGACTATATCTTATTGCATTTAAAATTTGTCTGGGGATTTTTTTCAATATCAAAATATGGAAATATAAATGTCTTTCATAAAGCCCCATAACTGATTTATTCACATCAAAATGTGAATATCAAGGTAACTGCAGAGATGCAAAAATTTTAAACAAGATTTTAGCAAAACAAATACAGCATCTTATCAAGAGAATAATACATTATGATCAGGTAGGTTTCATACCAGGAATGCAGGATTGGTTCAATATTAGGAAAACTATTAGCATTATTGATCATATCAACAACAAAACTAACAAAATATGATTATCTCAATAGATGCAGAAAAAGCTTTCGACAAAATACACTATTAAAAACACTGGAGAACATAGGAATAAAAGGAACTTTCCATAAAATAATAAGCAGTATCTACCTAAAACCTTCAGCAAGCATTATATGCAATGGGGATAAGCTAGATGTATTTCCAATAAGGTCAGGGGTGAAACAAGGATGTCCATTATCACCACTATTATTCAATATGGTACTAGAAATGTTAGCGGTGGCAATTAGACAAGATAAAGAAATTGAAGGAATAA
>JAQQSK010008191.1:0-13613 GCA_028658325.1 Potorous gilbertii | reverse complement strand
ATAGGTGTGATGTGGTACCTCAGAGTTGTTTTGATTTGCATCTCTCTAATCAGTAGTGATTTAGAGCACTTTTTCATATGATTATAGATATCCTTAATTTCTTCCCCTGAAAATTGCCTGTTCATATCCTTTGACCATTTGTCAATTGGGTAATGTTTATATAATTTTTAAAATTACATATTTAAAATTATCTATTTTTCTGCCTATAAATTCCTCTATCCTTTATTTCATCATTAACTCTTCCCCTATCTATAGATATCACAGAATTTTTTTCATCCTCCCTCAATGTTTATATTTTTTTTGATGTCTAAATGTATGATGCTTTATGATGAATTTTTTAAAATGCACATATTCCAAAGAGTTAAGATGATATATAATATGCTCACTCCTCTTTATAGCATAGTGTAGGGTTATATGACATTATTGATTGAGAACTAGACTATGTGTCTGGCAGCAATTAGGCATAGACCAGCATTTTACATCATATTCTATAATATATTCTAAATGGATATGTGACATACTATAAAAAATAGAGAAACTGATCATATATCACCCACAGTGATAGGTAGAAGATGCATTCTTAATAAGACAAGAAATAGAGAAAATTAGAAAATATAATACAATACATCTCTGATCATTAGAAACTGAAAACCTTCACCAACAAAATCAATGTACCCAGGATAAGACGGGAATTGGGGAAGAGGGGTGTAAACTCCAAAAACATGGATTAAGTAATGGGCCTGCCATTCTCTTGCTTGATTCCATGAGATGAATTTCACTGGATTTCAGTCATCTATGTAAAATGGAGATAGTACTATTTGGTTTACTTACCACAAAACACTGTTGTGAGAATTTTGAGAAAACAATGGAAATGTTATATGTCAAAGTATTTTATGAACTATTAAGTGTCACAGAGACTTAGCCCCTATGCCATAGTAACTCTGTACCACACACATAAGATATTGATTTCTAAAGATCAGTATTGGAAATGATAAATAATAAAAGTATTTTAGAAACCAAACAGATCGATAAAAATTAAATAATGTCACCGTATTCTAGGATTTCAGCCAATTTTAGAAAGGTTTTGAATACCAATCGGGTAGAACACAAAAGAAAAGTAAGCCAACTTTATGAAAAGGAAATAGAGAAAACATGAAGGTCAATCAAGAAATATGAGGAATATGTCAGCTCCACTGGGGACTGGAATTTTGCTTATTCCTTTTTCTCACCTGCTTTTTTCTGCTTATGTAGTTCTTCCAGTCTTTTTTCCTTCTCAGTCAGGTAAATTCATCCTTTCTCTCCTCCTTTTTAACTGGTCCTATTCATTGTTTTATTTTTTGCTTCCCTTTACAGAAAAGATTTCTCTTACTCTCTTCACTATCCATCCACTCTTTGTCTACTCTAGATCCACATTCTCTGATTCATGGACCCTATGATTTGCTTTCTCTATATTCCTTATGGAATCAAAACCTTCCAGGTATCCATTCTAGATGGTTTCTGCCCTCTGCCTTGTGGAGATTGCCCTATGCATTCCCCTTTAAATTCATGACTTATTTCCAGAATGTCATTTCTTGCAGTGTTAGAGAGTATACTACCCTAGAGTAGAGCTTCGCCCCTACCACATCACCAGTTATTAGCTCACCACTGATCAAATACCTCCACTAGTTACCCTTTTCCCCTAATTTCTTAAAAATCTCCTCTGTGGATCAACTGCTTTCCCACTGTCTCTGGAGTCAGTTGCCTCCAGGACTTACACTCTCCTTCCCTGCTACAAGATATAATAAAAAGGCTTTCCAAGTACAAAATTCTGCAGGCAAAATTCATCTCTTTTCACAGACTATCTCTCTTTCCTTTCCCTAAGGATATTTAGCAGTAGAATTATCTTCCCCATCAAGGCAAGGCCTCCTTCCTTTTCCTCTTTTTTTCAATCTTTCCTCCCTCTTCCTTACTTACTCTGCTTCAGTTTCTTTATTTGACCTCAGGGATAACTTTCTCCTCATTTCTAGCCTTTGATTTGACCCTGGCACATCATTGATTTCTCTCTATCCCCCTACTCGCCTCCCCCACTTTCATATACTCTCTCTTTTTAATGGATTCCCATTTAAAAAAAAAAGTGGTTCACTAACCAGGTTCTATCCATACTGGCCTAGTCATGCTTCTTCAGTATTACCTCCACTGGATTTCCACCTTCACCCTTGCCTTTTTAAGTTCATTTAAAAAGGGCCCAGTGGATAGAGTACTGTTCCTAGAGTCATAATCACTAGTTTTCATACGTCAGATCTGGCCTCAGACATACATCTTGTTCACCACATAATCCATCTGGATTGTCTTTAAAGAATCTACAAGGATTCATAGTTTAGGAAAGCTGGCTTCAGAAGGAATATAGATATTTGGCTGGCTTTGAAGCAAAACCAGGATAGAAAATTGTATGTAGCCAATTAATCCTGACCACTTGTTAAGGACTGAGTAAATAAGCTTTGTTGCATTGCTGTGTCAGAATTCAGTACTGCCACTTGTTACTATGAAGATGAAAGACTAGAAACTGCATAAATGGCATCGGGAAAGAACTAGATGAGTACTCATATTTCAGGAGCTAAGGACAAACCTCTCAGGTCTGATTGTGATGAGGATCTAACTCTTGGATCCAAAGCTCCTGAGGTTAGAGTTTCATTTTTAAGTGCTCCTTAAAGATAGTTAAGTGTATTGTTTTGGCGATCAAGGGAAAATTAGTTTGGATTTTGTTTTTAATCATTAAATTGTTATTTACTTTGAATACTGAGAGGAGTTACCTCAGTGATGATTGAATCTAGAATAGTCTGCTGTTAAGTTGAAAAGCTTTTCTAAGGCATCAGTGACAAAATTTTCCCCACAATGTACATAAAGAATTTATATTTATAACATCCTCTCATAGACTGGCCTACTTGCACTTCCATTAAAGAGCCTCAATTCCAGAAGCACTATTCTTTTTGTAACTTTCAGGGGGCATTTATAAAGCACATAAGCAGGATTTCTATTTTAGTTCAGTCCTTTTGATATCTACATTCTGCATTCTCATTTTTTAAAACACTTCTTTACTTTAAATATTACTTTACTTTTTGCCATCCATTTCCAGCCTTGGTCTCTATTAGTCAATTTTAATAGGTGTTTGTTTCATGTTCCAATTTAGTACTAAATATAATTAGTTAATGGAACCTAAATTATCTTGATGCTAATGTTACTAAATTGCTCCAAGACATTGGAATGACCTCCCCTTCAATGCTATTTCATGAGTAATGATATGCCTTTTGTAACTTATCACCTAAGCGTTCTGAAGTGATAGGGAGGTTTTTTTTTCGAAAGTCATCTTTAGTAGTAGTGCCACTGAATTGGCTTTGGTGGCAGTAGCAGCAATGATTATAACAATAAATAGAATTCCCATTGATGCAATAGAAAGTACATTGTATTTGAACTCAGGAAATCTGGATTCAAATCCCAATGCTGCCACTTTCTATCCAGGACATTAGACAGAGCTGGTATCAAATTCCCTGAGGCTTATGTTTTCATCTGAAAAATTAAGGGATTGGACTAGATGATCTTGAACATCTCAGTCATGTCCAACTCTTGGTGACCTCATTTGGGGTCTTCTTGGTAAAGATACCAGAGTGGTTTGCCATTTCTTTCTTTGATTTTGTATCAGAGCAACTCATGAAAAGCATAGATGATCTTTGAAATGTTAAATACTTTTTGGTCCCAAAAGCATATGGTGTACCTTTTTACATATATTTTCTCATTGGACTCTGTAAGGAAAGAAACACAAGTATTACTAAGGCCCAGAGAATTTTGACACGTCAAAGGTCACATAGCTAGTAAGTGAAAAAGGCAAAACTCCAACCATTAGAAAAGTATTACTTAAGGGACTCATTTTGTAGCTCATTTTTGCTTCTGGTACTTCCTGGTACACTAGAGGAGTGATGCAACATTGAGATGCTTTAGTATTCCATTCTAATCTAATATTTATCAAATAGGCTAGATTCATAATAGCCAAGTGGGCTTGATTTATAAATCATTGCTTTCTGGGCATATGATTTTATTTAAATTGCTCTAAATCCTTTGCCAAAAAAAAATTGGCAGGAAGTGGGAAAAATAATTAGATCACTAAATATGAGTCAAAATAGTCCCTTTCCATAGATGCATTTTATGTATTTTACTTTTATTTGCTTTCCTTCATTTTCTCTCAACAAATTGCAGTGGTAC
Source organism: Potorous gilbertii (assembly GCA_028658325.1). Lineage (NCBI taxonomy): Eukaryota > Metazoa > Chordata > Mammalia > Diprotodontia > Potoroidae > Potorous > Potorous gilbertii. The sequence goes on along the minus strand of JAQQSK010008191.1, from coordinate 9,380 downwards.
TATCATCAATGTTGTTTATACCTCAGATATAGTCAACAAAATGCAGCTGCCCTCTCCACTCCTAATGCATTTTTAAAATCCAAATCCTCTTTAATGACATGTTTCCAGACTGCCCAAAGAGGAGCCAGACAAGCTAATATCAGCCTCTCCCCCATCCTCTGCCCCAGAATAGCATTGAAGGGGTTTAGAGAAGCCTACCTGGCATGCCAGCTAACCATTTTAGATCAGAAAAAGTCACAAACCACAAAAAGGGATTATTGGAATGAATGTTTCAGAGGGAAAGTTTCTGGTTCAGAGGGTAAAAAAAGACTCAGAATAAGCAAAGAAGAATTTTTGTTTCAGCTTTGTGAAATAAATGAAATTTGTTGTAGAGCCTCTCCTGTGACGACCTCATTGAATAGTATAGTGAAAAAAGCTGCAAGTAGGATGCGTCAATCAGTGTGCTGCCATAGCACACCAAATTTAAAGGACATAGGTAGTGTTTGTGGCACTTCAATCAGTTACTCAACTAGCATTTAATAAATTCTTGCTGTATACCAGGCACTATATGACATGATTTAACATACAAAATAGGGCAAAAATAAAGACCAAAAAAAAAATTCCACCACAAAATATGGAAAAATAATTTCTATTCTCAAAGAGCTCACAGTCTAATGGAAGAAACAATAAAGTACCAATTATATGCAAAAAAGATACAGGCAGTATAAATTAGGAAGAAAGTAATTATAAGGAGGACTAGGAAAGGCTTCTTGAAGAAGATTGGACTTTATTTAAGACATGAAGAAATCCATAGAAGCTAGGAGCCAGGACCATTGGGAAAAACATTCCAGATTTAAGGGACAGCCTGTGAAAATGAAGAGTTAGGAGATGAAATATTATATGTAAGAAACAGCCAAGAGAACAGTATTACTTGAATGCAGTGGTTTTTTTGGAAGGGAATGGGGTATGAGAGTAGAGTGTGAGGGGTTGTTAGGTGGTACAGTGGATACAATGCTGCTCTGAATTTGGGAAGGCTCATCTTAGTGAGTTCAAATTTGGCCTCAGACACTTATTAGATGTGTGACCCTGGTTGCCTCATTTTATTCATATACAAAATAATGTGGAGAAGAAAATGTCAAACTACTCTAGTACACTTGGCAAGAAAAATTCAAATGGGTCAATGAAGAGTCAAACATAACTGAAACAACTGAACAACATCAAAAATGGTGTAAGAAGATTGAAAAGATGGAAGGGTGACCTTCGGGTTATGAAAGATTTTAAGTCCTGAAGAAAGGATTTTATATTTCATCCTCCAAATAGTGGAGAACCAATATAGTTTATTGAATACAGTGGTAATACGATCAGATTTACACTTTGGAAAGGTTGATGTGATGTCTGAAGGATGAACTGAAGTATAGAGAGACTCTGATCAGGTGAACCATCTAGAAGGCTATAGCAGCAATCCAGGGGTGAAATGATAGAGCTCTATACCAGTACGATATCAATGCCAGAACAAAAATGGGGGCATATATGAAAGATGTTATAAAAATAGAAATGACAGGATTTGACCAGTCAATTAATATGGGGATTGAAAGACAGTGAGGAGTTGAAAGTGAAATTGTTTGACTGGGAGGATGGTGGTATCTTTGACAGTATTATGGAAGTAAGGAAGAATGACAGGAATTAATGGGCAAATTAATTAGTTCAGTTTTAGAGATGAGTTCCAGATATCTACCAGACATCCAATATGAGAAGTCTAATAGGCACTTGGAGATGTGAGATTGCACGTCAGGATGAAGGTTAGGGCTAGACAAGTAGATTTGAGGGCCATTTGTATAGAGATTATTGGGAGCTAATGAGATCATCAATTAAAACAGTATGAATTTAAAGAAGAAGAGAACCCAAGGCAGAAACTTGGGGAACCCCCATTGTTACTCTAGAAACTTTAGAACTTAGCATATGTTTAACAAAACTGGTTATTTAAAAAAAAAAAAAGACAAGGAAGCTACCAAGGTAGGTTGGGTTCATTTCCATTATGCTACCCTGCACCATACCTCTGGTGACCACATCAGGAGCAACCTAATACTACTTTCTGGATTTTCTTTCTTCCTAAACCATTATCCCCCATCCTCTCCTCTCCAGACCTCATACATAAAGGCATTAGCTATCCCAAGTCTCTGTTCTAGGGTGAAAGAGCATTCCAGGCATGGAGAGTAACTCTAAAGAAGTCATAGAGTCAAGAGACAGAAGAATGTGTAAGAGGAATCGCAAGCAGATTGGTGTCACTGGATTATTAAGTATGAGGAGAGGAATACAAAGTCTTGAACCAAAAGAAATGACCAAGTTATGAAAAATGTTAAAAGCCAAAGAGAAGATGTTATATGTGATTCTGAAAATTTAAAGATGCGTTGGAGTTTGTTGAGCACAAGGGTAATATGGACCAGTGTTGTAGTCAAGGAAGAGATAAAGATTGTGAGCCATAATAACTGGGGAAATGGGGCTACCCTCAACAGTAATAGGACAATGTGGAAGAGGTAAGAAAAGTTAGGGTGGGGAAAATTTAGTGAGCTATTGTATCAGCAAAGACCCCTGCATACAGATGAGGATCTGCTGTACATTAGAAATTAACAAAAGTTAAGCTTCCCTTAATGGGCAGACCCATTAATGGGTGGGGAAGATCTTTAACTTTTGTTAGCATTACAGCTATGTTTTGGAAGCTTATTTTGAGATGTCTCCAAGAAATTTAGTAAAAAGATGTCCAAGAAAAGTTCATGATACAAGATTGGACATTAGGATAGAAGTTAGGGAAGCATAAATAATATCGGAAAATCATCTATATGGGATGTCTATGATGTCACCAAGTGAGATAGTACAGGGGGCTGGGGTGGGGTAGAAAAGTCCCTTGCCAGACCCTTGGAATGTAAAGCTGATTTTAACAAGAAGTTTAAATGGGGTTGTTAGTGGAAGGCATGCATAACAACAAGGAAAAAGTGAAAACCTAGTCCTGCTAAATAACGAGGAAAAGGATCAGGGTGGCCCTAATACATGCCTGATAACTGAGGTCAACAGTGGATAACAATGTTCTTCTAGAGACTGCAGTGGCTTAGACTAACCTGGTGGACACATGTGCTCCATTCTCTGTTTGCTAACTTTTGGTGTGGAACTTCATTAAGAACCTTAGAGAGCTTAGAAAAGGAGAAAATTCTATATGTGTGGTAGGGTGCTTTTTTCATCACCACCAGTGAGGTTACACTCTGCCCCTTTGCTTTAACTTGGTTCAGCATAAGGTTTCTTGCTTAATCCAAAGGCTCTAAAGGTGCACAATCTCACAAATAATATTGTAAAGAAATTGTGTATAAAGTACTGAAAAGGAAACCAAGTGCTCAAAGGATCCCAATGTGGACAGTTTATCACTTCTAGGCAAGCTGTAGCCTGTGGTTTCAGGGCAAATCTGAGATGGTGGTGTGGATATAGAAAGGTAAAGGTGGTGTGATTATCCCTGATGGAGAGCACAGAGTTCTGGTTTCTACCCTTAGATCTAACTGTTGATACTTGGCAGACTCATGGGGTCTGAGTGAGAGGGTCATGTTAAAGATTATTAATCAACTGATGACCTATACTGCAATCTCCTGCCCCCTTTATTATTCACAAGGGCACTGTGGTTAGGAAAGCTTGCTAACATAGCATACCTAGATAAGGAGATATGGATAGATCAGTTATTGGATGCAAACATGGAGTCACTTCTGTAAGCTACAGCCAATTCTTACAGATATTTTGATGAAAACTGGAGAAATTATAGCTTTCATGAACCTAAAAGAACTCCCTCCTTGTATATGAGATTCAAAATGCAGATTTAATAATAGCTTAGCTCCCTTGGTGGAAGAAGTCATTGATCTCACTCTGAAGTCTTTGCTGAATACAAGGGCAATATTTTCACTTAGATTGATAGACTTTTCCAATGAGTATGTTTGCTCTACAGACTTAACACTGCAACTTGGTTATTTAATGTTTAAAGGAAACATATTTCCAATATAATTAAGGATGTATTTGTAGTTAAATCATTAATGTATTATAGACCTCAGTGTTTTAAGGTCTATCATTAGACTGTAACTCAGTGGTTATTTCATTTTTATATAGATTTCTCCATCAGGTTGTAAAATAGCCAAGGTTACAAAATAATATTCATACCCTAGGAGCAACCACAGTAAACCACATTCGGGATGGTTGGCATTGAATACAACCTCAGTTAAATAGGTAATGGAAGGAATATTTGCAGTGGAGTCAGAGGCTCCAAGTCACTGGTGTGAGAGTAACTCTGGGAAGGCCATCAGGGTTCGGGAAGAGCTCACCCTGGCTTGCTGGAAGTTGCCTCATTTAACAATTATTTTTTTTCCAGTTAGCTGTTACATTCCACTTTTTTCTTTGCTACAAAAATACTGAAAGTTAATAAGGGCCTCTAAATTTGGTGCTCTTGGGGAAAAAACCCTTGCTACCCATCCTAGTTATGACTTTAACATTTAACCATACAACTAATAGAATGGCTAAAATTTAGCAAAATTTCCTTCAGTGTTATTTGTTGCTTCTTTTCTTTTATGGGGTTTTATTTTGTTTGTAATATCCCATGGTTGTATCTCACTCAGCTCACATTTGATTCACATATTTTAAAAGTTCCTATTATTTCCTATTTTACTGAAAATCACTTTATCTTACCAGTGGAATTATACAGAAATTAGAAATTCCATGTGTGGTAGGAATAGTTTCAAGACAATAATAGGTAAAGTTTGTACAATAAGATAAAGAGGATAGTCCTTGTTCACATCTTTGTGTTGGGAAGTGAGTAAGATCTGGGCCTGTGATATTATTAACAGAGAAACTAACAATGTAGAAACTCTGTCCATCACTCCAGATCACAATTCCTCCACGACTTCTGGTCTTAGAGAGATGTTTGAAGTACTGAAGTAGTTAAATGACTTACCAATGGTGACCTAGTTAGAGACTGCAAGAGGCAGGACTTGAATTCAAGTCTTTATGATGACTACAATAGTCCCCTATCTGGCACATCAATATGCTCCTCAGTAAAATAATATATTTATTTCTTAAATTATTTTAATACCATATTCATCCTGGTTTTTTGTTTCACTGAGTAAACAAAATTTGGCCCTCTACTTAGTTTTGAATGTTAACATCTTAAATTGGTTCAATTTCTAAAAAATTATCCTTTCCTCATTTTCAGTTGAATTTCTGAGAAATTTGAAGTGTTTCCAATCCTTCAAAATTATCACTTACTGTCCCCAGAACTTCAAAAATGATGGTTGTTTTTGAAAGTTTCAAAAACCCTAGAAATAAACTATATAAATTGTTGGAAGTATCTAGCATTACATTGCTCCCATTTCTGTAAGATTTCTATGTACATTTATTTTGCATTTAGGATACTAGGCATCCTTTTAAGCAAAATTTATGCACTTTACAAGTCTTGCTGCAGTTTTCATTTCCCTCCTTGGCATCTAGTTGTCTTTTTATTTAATTCTATCAAAGTGAAATAAACATGTGTTCAAGATAGTGGATTAATGTCTCCCTGTGAATAACCCCTTTTCATTATTTTGATGAGAGGCACTCAGTACATGTTGTGAACTGACAACAGTGGTAATTTTGTAATAAAAAGGTGAAGTTGACAGTGACAATACTCTCTAAAATAAAAGGTTGGGAAATAAAATTAGCCTTTTAATGTGAAGAGCTGAAATTTTAGTTTTAACAGAATCACAGATCATCATTTCTGGACCCTTAGGGCATCTCAGTGCTGGACCAGTGATGGTACCAAGAAATCCTCATGCAGTCAGATGCTAAGGAAGCTTTAGTATATGGTTTTCAGAGGAATTCATTACACTAAGTGCCTATGCATAAGGAGGGAATCTGGTTTGGCATACACTGGACTTCGGGGATATACTTTAATAGCTTGGACTGGTCCCAGATAAAGTACATATGGTTATCTTGAAATGAGGTCATCAGTTTTGCGTCCTTGAGTTATGTGGTAGGAGTATGTGAGTAATACAGACATATGTCAAAGGAGAAGAGGAAAGTAGAATTAGGAAAGCTAGCTAGGTTTGAAAAAAAAATAGCCCATCTGATAGCCAGATGAGCTTGTTAAAAGAAAACAATAATCACAAAAAAACCACAATTACACCCTTCCAAAAACAAACACTAGATTTAGAGTCAGAAGACCAGGGTTCAAATCCAAGTATTTTGTTCATTTTTTTCTATTTATTATCTATGTGATGTTGAGTCAAGTAACCTCTTCAGTACTCAACACATCCATTAGTAAAATAGGAGAGTTAGATTAGATAACCTTCACATTTCCTTCATGTACTAGTTTTTGCAGCAATGATATAGCCATTTATGACTATATCATATATAGCCATAGTGAAATTCACTACTTGCACATAACTTTGAATTTCTGAAACTTAGTTGCTTGATTTGCAAAATAGGAATAACGCTTGATAGTATCTAGTTAACCAGATTGTAGTGAAGATCAAATTGAATAGTTTTTAAAGTACTTGTAAAATACAAGTTAGTTTAGTAATAGTAATTTTTTTCTAGAACTTAAACAGATTTCTCATCCATTTCTTCACAGAGAAAGTGATCCCTCTTCTTCTTCCTTCTAAGAATAAGTTTTAAACACAAATGAGAGAGTAGATATGAAAACACTCTAAATAAGTCCTTCTTAATTCTTTGTGTAACACAAGGATCCCAGCATACACAGGAGGGCCTCCTGTCCAGCTTCTTAGATCTGCTTTTCTAAAAGGAAAACAACTTGTGAGGGGTCAACAATCTACTATAATCAAATACCTATGTCATTTACTTAGTTCAGGGGAAAAAGTCAACACACTGAACTTCAGAGGAAATACAAAAAGAAATTACAAGTAGAAAGACCACCATAGACAATACACACATAGTTACCAGAGAAGCACCAACATATGAGCCCTCAAAGCCAAGGGGAGAGAGGGTGGAGGGGTACTGCAGGGGGTGGTTCTTAAAAGGGCTGCCCAGAGTCTCATCTGACACATGAACCCCCTTCCAAAAAATAAGCCCTAAAGCAAAACCTCACCTCAGAATCTAGGTACTCTTTTCTGGGCTGGAGGGCATGACTCTAATAACCCTGTGTGTCATTAGAAATTTACAAAAGGTGAAGATTAGGGAAGATCTTTAAATCATTCCCCAATTATCATTAACCTTACAATAACCTTACACTTTGAAGGGACACAAAAGGTGGAGGAGATAATTATCATTATTTAAAATCTATAAGATGATTTTATTGTTGTTGTTCAGTCGTTTAAGTTGCGTCTGGCTCCCTGCTCCCACCCCAAGACACCAGGCATTGTGAACACCCCTTCCCCCAATCTGCCCTCCCTTCTATCACACCCCTCCGTGCCCTTATCCCCATTTTCTCTCTTTTCTTGTAGGGCAAGATAGATTTCTATATGTCATTACCTGTGTTTCTTATTTCCCAGTTGCATGCAAAAATAATTATTAATATTCGTTCCTAAAACTTTGAGTTCCAACTTCTCCCCCTTCCTCCCTCCCCACACATCACCACGGTGAAGGTAAGCAATTTAATATAGGCTATTCATGTGTAGTTATACAAAAGACTTCTGTAATAGTCATATTGTGAAAGACTAACTATATTTCCCTCCATCCTATCCTGTCTCGCATTTATTCTATTCTCTCTTTTGATCTTGTCCCTCCCCAAAATTGTTTACTTCTAATTACTCCCTCCTCCCCTTTGCCCTCCTTTCTATCATTCCCCCAACACCTCACTTATCTCTTTCTCCCTTACTTTCCTGTAGTGTAAGATAGTATTTTCATACCAAATTGAATGTGTATGTTATTCCCTCCTTAAGGCAAATGTGATGAGAGTTAAGTTTCATTTTTTCCCGTTCACCTCCTCACTTTCCCTTCCATTGAAAAATCTTTCTCTTATCTCTTTTAAGAGAGATAATTTATCCCATTCCATTTCACCCTTTCTCCTCCCAATATATTCCTCTCACCCTTTATTTTTTTATATATCATCCATTCCTATCCCATACCTCTGTCAAATACTGAGAAAAGGCTCAAGAGTTACAAATATTGTCTTCCCATGTAGCAATGTAAACAGTTCAACTTTAGTAAGTCCCTTATGATTTCTCTTTCCTGGTTACCTTTTCATGGTTCTCTTGATTCTTCTGTTTGAAAATCAAATTTTCTATTCAGCTCTGGTCTTTTCATCAAAAATGCTTGAAAGTCCCATATTTCATTGAATGACCATATTTACCTTGAAGTATTATACTCAGCTTTGTTGGGTAGGTAACTCGTGGTTTTAATTTTAGTTCCTTTGACTTCTGGAATATCATATTCCAAGCTCTTCAATACTTAAAGAACAGGTTGCTTGATCCTCATTATCCTGATTGCATTTCTACATTACTCTTATTGTTTCTTTCTGGTTGTTTGCAATATTTTCTCCTTGACCTGGGAATTCTAGAATCTGGCAACAATATTACTATAAGTTTTCCTTTTTGGGTCTCTTTCAGGAGATGATTGGTAAATTCTTTCAATATTTATTTTACCCTCTGGTTCTAGAGTATCGTAGGAGTTTTCCTTGATATTTTCATGAAAGTTGATATTTAGGCTCTTTTGTATATCATGGATTTCAAGTAGCCCCATAATTTTTAATTTGTATCTCTTGGATCTATTTTCCATATGAGTTGTTTTTCCAATGAGATATTTCGCAGTGTCTTCAATTTTTTTCATTCTTTTGGTTTTGTTTTGTAATATATTGGTTTCTCATAAAGTCATCAGCTTCCAACCGCTCCATTCTAATTTTTAAAGAACTATTTTCTTCAGTGAGGTTTTGAATGTCCTTTTTCATTTGGCTAATTCTGCCTTTCAAAAAATTTTTCTCCTCATTGGCTTTTTGGACTTCATTTGGTATTTGGATTAGTTTATTTTTTTTCTTATTAAATAAATTTATTTATTTAAACTTTTACACTCATTTTCACAAAATTTTGGGTTCCAAATTTTCTCCCCATTTGTCCCCTCCCACCTCCCCAATACATTGAGCAATCTAATTACCCATATCACCAATCTGCCCTCTCTTCTTTCATCCCTTCCCTCCCTTACCCCATCTTCTCTTTTGTCCTGTAGAGTCAGATAACTTTCTATTCCTCATTACCTATATTTCTTATTTCCTAGTCGCAGGAACAATACTCAACAGATGTTCCTTAAACTTTGAGTTCCAACTTCTCCCCATTCCTCCCTCCCCACCCATTCCCTTGGGAAGGCAGGCAATTCAATATAGGCCATATGTGTGTATTTTGCAAATGACTTCCATAATAGTCATGTTGGGTAAGACTGACTATATTTCCCTCCAT
>JAQQSK010008190.1:0-13613 GCA_028658325.1 Potorous gilbertii | reverse complement strand
TATCTTAACTTTAATGATTACTCTCAGAATAATATAGCGGTGACTAGATTGCTCAAAGCAATGTCATAGGTCAAGAGCAATTCACTCCCTTTATGTCAATCACTTCAGGTTCAGAGACAGGTAGAATACTCCACACTATACTATCACAGTTCTTGCAGGAAATTATTGGTTGATTGGGACATTGCTAGTACTATCTTTCACCTTCTCAAAGCCCACCTGTAGATGGAATATACATGTAGAGGAAGGCATCTATGGAAAAAAGCTAGCTTTCCTTTAGCAATCCAGATGTTGGAGGAAAAAGGCAGCTGACCCAAGAGTCCTCTATTACACTCCAAAGTTTGATTTATTTGTTTGGTTTCTAGCTTTCGTTTCTTGGACTTGATTGATTAGAGGGGAGTAGAAGTTCTCATTTTTCAAAGCAGTCACCTCACAACCAGCTTTCTTGAGTCAGTGGGGCTTTCCCAGATCACCTCATAGCCTGGGACCCTGGGGAAAGACTATATTAGGAAGCATGTAGTACAATAATTTCAGAATGCAATCTCTTAAAGCCATGTCCCAACCAAAGAGAACCAGAAAGAATAGTTTTCCATAAATTAACAATGAGGATATAACTTAGAAATATTGAAAAATTGATGGAAAGGATTACATGGGATGTGAGTCACCCATGGATTTTAAAAATCACGTAAATGGTTTATGCACAGAAGATTGGACAATAGAATATAAGCTCTTTTAGGGTAAAAGCTATTTTTCTTTCCATTTTGTCTTGAAATGAACAGCACCTAGAACAGTGCCTTTCATGTGTTAGGCACTTGATAAATACATGCTGGATGGAATTTTATTAGCCTTAAGTCAAAAGACATATGTTTTAGTTTTGGTTCTTACATTTACTAGATATGTGATCCTAGATAAGTCATTTGATTGCTACAAGCACCATCTATAAAATAGAGAAGATATAAATCATATTTATACTATATATACATATATATGTGTATATATATATATATATGTCAAAATATTTCTTGGGAGGAGTTGAGTGGATGAAATATAAATTTCAGACATGTGGCCCATTACTCATAATAATACATTTATGCTATAACTATATATAATAGGTGAGTTTCACTTCTAAATGTCCAATAGCCTAGCCACTGATAAGAAGAAAGGGTCAGTAAACATTAAAATATTAAAAGCAATAATTTCTGTAGTATCAAGAATTAAAATCAAATGAAATACCCACAAATTGAGAAATGATTAAACAAATTTTTGTTTATGAATTCAATGGAATATACTGTCCTTTAGAAATGATGAGTAACAGGGAATAATAAACATACATACACACAAACAGATCAAAAGTAAATGTAAAAGTATTATAAAGATCAAAAATGGCTTGAAGAGATAATTGAGGACACCACAATCCACCCTTTCATGGGAGTGGGAGGTCAACAACTGTCACATACTTTACATATTTACAGGCTTTTTACAAATATATTGATTGCTTATGTAGATTTTTCCTCCTTTCTTTTCTTTTTTTGTCTTTAAAAGATTATAGATTGTAAGAGATACCTATTCCCAATACCCTTCCTCTTAGGGGAAGGGAATGAACATATATACAGCACCTCCTTCATACCAGATATAATGCTTTTAAAAAGTATTATCTTATTTGAGCCTTACAAAAATCAAAAGATGTAAAATGCTACTATTGTTCCTATTTTACCATTGAGGATCCTAAGATAAAGAGAGTTGAAGTGACTTACCCAGAGACACACACGTTAGTAAACTTTGGAAGCCAGGTTTGAATTCATGGCTTCTTGACTCCCAGGCCAGTAATCTATCCACTGTACTACCTGTTGCCCAAGTCTTGTGGGATTGATTAAGGGACAAAATGGTGTTACATGGGATCACCAAACCAGTATCAGAACTGGAATTTCTCCTCACTCGAAGTTCAATACTTCTCATGTAACAATGTCTCTTATATTAGACAGCTAGATGGAGTAGAGGATAGAGAGCTGGGTTTGGAATCAAGAAGAGCTCAGTTCAAATCTAATCTCAGATAACTCCCACCTGGCTGACACTGGATGAGTTATTTAACTTCTGTCTGCTTCAGTTTCCTTATCTTTAATATGTGAATAATAACAACAACTCCCTTTCAGTGCTGTCGTGAGGATCAAATGAAATACATATAAAGCACTTAACATAGTCCCTGGCACATAATAGTCACTGCATAAATTTTTACTATTTTTATTATAAATCATGGTATAATGGAAGACAAAGTCACTGAACTTTTCTGCAGACAGTCTGCAGCTATGAAATGAGTGTAATGCTGTCTTTTCTGATTATATGATACAGATCAATATTCACATAGTGTTAGGACACTTGGAAAAGCTATAATGATACATATGAAAAAAGCAGAAGACATTTTAAAATATTTTTCAAAAAGGAAAGGAAAAGGAAGCCAGGGTGTAGGTTAAAGCCTGGCCTCATAACAAAACGAGAATGTGGAGCACCATCAGGGCCCCACTGATTGAACTGGTGATTGGAACATTAAAAAAACTTGATGAAGTCTTGGGGTCATGTCCAACAGAATGTTCCTACCAGCCTCTGAACTAGGACCCTGAACTAGAAGAAATAGAGTTAGTATCAATAGAAGGTGTTGAAGATAGTTTCATTGACACAGAGAATCTCTAACATTCAGGCCTTAGGACTACACCTGCCTCACTCTCCCATAGAAAGAGAAGATGAGAAAAAAGATGGAGCTATAAATGAGCACTGGAAGTTTCATACCCATGGACATGTGAAACTAGTGAAAAGGACGGTGGCTTATTGAGTCTGCCTGCCCCAGGAGTCCCTGATTAGACCTAAGAGATTTCAAATGCATAGTGTGAGAATACGGTACAAAAAGACTCTCCAGGTGTGATAGGCAAGCTTTACATGGATGTGATTACTACTTAGAGTAGCCTTTTCCACAGTTCTAGACCTATTACCACCTCAGTGCACAACAGGATAAACTCTGTCCCAAATTATTTCTTCCTCTTATTCCCTTCTACATCACATTAATACTTGGACTTCTGTCCTGAGACCCATTTTATTCAGTTCTGTACATCTAGGGACATTTTCCCAAGCCCAACCCACCTTAGCACGTAACACGTTGCAGAAAATAAGGCAGCCTATGTTCATGTCCTACAAATAACTAAATGAATAAATAAATAGGAATCAAATATTACAATCAATACGCCAACTGATCTGATTTCATCAATGTAGGTCCACCCATAAACCTTCTTCTCCCATAATGCTGGCAACAACCCATCCATGCCTATTTACTAGCAATAATTTTTCTATAGGATGTTCTACCCACCATGTTGAAGGGGCAAGAAGGAGTCTCTTCCTTTCTTCTCCCCTCATCTTATCCAAACCCTATCCCTATTTCAAGATATAGCCTCAAGTACTATAACCTTTGTAAAGATTCCTTTTGTTTGAATCAACACTGATCTCTTTCCTCTAAATTTCTTTCTGCATTTAGTAGACTGTATTATACAATATGGCACCTATAGGGTCTTGCATTGTCTAGTAATTATTGTAATTAGTTATATTCTATTTCTTGAACTAGATGATAAACTCTTTGTGATCAAGTATTTCCAAGCCTTTTGTCTCTTCTAGCACAGTATTATGAAAGTTTTACTGTTCCCTGAAACCAGGAAATCAATCAGGAAGCTAGTTCTTAAGCAGGCCTACAGGGATGGACTTGCACATGGCTTGCAGTAGGATTTTAAAAGTATTTTAAACACAGGGCACTTCCTAAAGAAAAGTTTTCCCATTCATCATACATTATTGTGAAATACATTTTACTACTCAAAATTTTAGGTGCGTTATATATAAAATGAGGGCTTGGAGAGATAGTGAGGGGAGCAATCTTTTAAAGTCCTTTTCAAGCTCAATTCCTAGTAAGCTAAGTTGAAGCTCAGTTCCTCCTCCATTTGTGATGGCTTGAATTCCTACCATCAGACCTTAATTCCTTTCACTGAAAGATTTTTTTTTTTAATTTATGGAATAAAACAAGCAGTTCTTTCACAGTTACAATAAAAAAGATGATTACGCATGAAATTACAAACATGCTATTCCTTTTAAATATATAATAAAGTTATCATGTAATTTTTTCCCCTTTTTTCTCCCTTCCCCCACCCTAGAGATGGCTACCATTAGACACAAATTGGCATTTCGATACAGATATAGGTATAAATAGATAGATAGATGTAAAAATTATTCTATACATACTTCTATTTATCAGTTTTTTCCTCTGGATGCAGAATATTTTTCTTCATATCTCTTTTTAGGTTACTTTGGGTATATACAATAGTCAAAATTACCTACTTGCTCAAAGTCATTCTTAAAACAATATTGCTTTTATTGTATATAATGTTCTCTCATTTTGTTTTTCATTATTTTGTGCGTCTTTCCATAATTTTTCTAAGATCATTGAGTTCATCATTTCTTATAGCACAGTAGTATTCCATCACAATTATATATCCAGAATTTGTTCAGCCATTCCCCAATTGATGAGCATCCCTGCAATTTCCATTTCTTTGACACAACAAAAAGAGCTGCTATAAACATTTTAAAATATATAGTTTCTCTTCCTTTTTTTCCCTAATCATCTTTGGGAATAGACCTAGTGTTGCTGAGTCAAAGGCAGTTTAATAAATCTTTAGGCATAATTCCAGATTGTTATGCAAAACGGATGAATCCATTCACAATTCCACCAACAATGAATTTTTCCACAACCCCTCCAACATTTGTTGCTTTCCCCTTCCATCATTTTAGCCAATCTGATACATGTAAATGATATCTCTAGGTTGTTTTAATTTGCATTCTTTTTATCAACAATGATTTTAGGGCATTATTAATTTGGCTACGAATTATTTTGATTTCTTTATTGGAAAAGTTCCTGTTTATACCCTTTGATCATTTACCTATTGGGGAATGACTCATATTCTTATAGATTTGACAAAGTTCTTCATATATTCAAAATATGAGACCTTTATCTAAGACACTGTCTTTATTTTCCCCAATTTTTTGCTTCCATTTTGTTGATGGGTACATATGTTTTATTTGTACAAAATGTTTATAATTTGATGTAATCAAAACTATCCATTTTACCTCTAACTTTGCTCTGTATTTCTTATTCATAAATTGCTGGCCTGTCCATAAATCTGATAAGTAATATGCTCTTCTAATTTCCTTGTTATAGCTCTTTTCATATCTAGTTCATGTATCTATTTTGATCTTAGCAAATTTTGTAAGATATTGATTTACATCCGGTTTCTGCCATAATATTTCCAATATTCTCAACAAATTTTACCAAATAATCAATTCTTATCCCAAAATCTTGTTTTTATACTTCTCAAATATGAGGCTATTATATTTATTTGCTTCTGTAAATTGTATGTCTAAAATTTTATCCTGGGTGAAATAACCTCTCCCAGGAAGTTTATTACATTTTGACTTTATAATATGATCAATTCTTAGCACCTAAGAGTGAATGCATTTCAGATCTTGTCTAGAGAAGAGTTTTCATAGGAAGAACATCTTGAGAATTTTAAGCAAGTAAAGTATATGAGAAAGAATTGCTATAGAGGACAGAGAAGTTGTAGAGAGGATTAAAAAATACAAGTCAAACTTCACTAATTATATAGTTTTGTTCAGTTGTGAGTTTTTTCAGATGAGAGTTTATCTCAAAAATATATAATAATTTTTGCTCTTCAGTGGGTAGAAATATCCTAAAACAACTTGCCCTAAGCTATGGACACTCTTTGCAGCACGGAGGACACCAGGTATAGAAGAAAGGTCAATGGAATAGACATTAAATAACTTAGATTCCAAACATTTTCTGCCCTGCTTGATACCTGTGTAGTCTTCAGCAAGTAGTTTAACCTCCCTGGACCCCAGTTCTTTGATAGTTAAAATAAAGGAGTAGGACTAGGTGATTTCTAAAGTCCTTTGTAAACCACAGAACTCAAAGTCAAAAGGGAATTTATAGCCCTTAGATTTCCTCTAGTTCAATCTATATCTGACAAAGAATCCTCTCAACAACACCCCCAACAAGTATTAGTCAAATTCTAGGTCACCTACCTTGACTTGTACACAACTTGTAGGGGAAAATTCACTTCTTTCCACCACAGTCTATCCCACTTTCAGATCTAATTGTTTCTTCCTATAACCTAAGACATCCATAGAACTAGGACTATGTGGACTGGGCTGATGACCATGATAGTTCCCTCACCCTGCTGCTCTATGTACTCTGTCCGTGAAAGCTAAGGAATGGAATTCTAGCACTAAGGCCTATTGGGTAATATAGCAGAAGCCTAGCTATATTGTCAATTTTCAGGGGAACTATTTCAGGAAAAGAGGATCAGCAAGAAACCATTAAAAATGCCTCTTTGCACTAAACACCATGAAATAGTTCTTCATATACAAAATCATCACAGCAAAAATCACTCTAGTGAATTAGGTGTTTGTGTGTTTTGCTGAAAACTGTATCTTTTCTAAGAGATTGCTACCTAAATAAGAATGCTCTGGAGATCCTAATGTAGAAATAAAAGGATGATTCTGTCAACTTCAGGGTCTCTTTTAAGTAAGAGAAATGTGACTATCCACATTGCCTCTATCCCTCTTTTCTCTAATGTGACTGTCACAAAATCCTCAGATCTGAGCAGAAGTGCCACTGAGATCAGTCACGTGGGAATCAGTTTTTAAGGTGAATGAGCCACAAGGGTTCTGAATGAGACTGTGGTATGCCTGCATGTATATGTGTGCATGTGTATGCTTGTATATAGTGTATATGTGTTGCTAAATGCATCTATCCATCCATATATATATACACACATATATTTAGGGTGGAATTGCCACCTTGGGTAGACAATTATAGTACACACAATAAGCTATCTATTACTTGAATAGTGGCAGGAAAATATATCAAATCATATTCCATGGCTTTGTTGTAGTTTCTTGTTCAACACAAACAGAGAAGAAAAAGCATAATAACTTTGAACAATCAACTAGCACTTATTAAGTATCTAATTTCTATCGCCAACCAATAATCACTTATTAAACATCTACTTTGTGCCAGTAACTATGTTAGGCACCTGGGATATAAAAGACAAAGAATACAATACTTACTGATGATGATTTCGCATTCAAAGGGGGATGTAGCAATTACTTTTGAAACATATATACAATTGTAATAACTAGACAGTTAAAGATCTTCTCTACCCCTGCCTATTAAAGGAAGCTTGACTAGGGGAGGCCCACATCTTTGGGTAATTGCTAATAAGGCACTGATTCTCAAAGGATGTGATGCCCTCTGGTTCTGAAAAGTGTACTCTGAGGTGTTTTACTTTGGGGCTTACTCATCGGAAGTGTTTGGCCAGACTAGGCATGTATGTTCAGGCAGTTGGATCTGTGCTTCATTAGAGTGATTGTTGATCCCTCAAATGTTGCCTTTCCTTTTAGAAAAAAAGATCTAAGAACCTGCACATCAGGCTATCCTGTGTATGTCATTTATATATATACATATATATACACACACAAACACACATACATACACACATGCATACATACATTATATATATGCATATATGTATGTGTGTGTATACATATATATATATATATATATATATAAAATGTAAAATGCAATGCTTAGAATGGACTATATTACTCCAGATGGGTATATATATATATATATATATATATATATATATATATATATATATAAAATGTAAAATGCAATGCTTAGAATGGAATATATTACTCCAGATGGGGCCTAACCAGTACAGGGCAAGACTCATGGAATTTTGAAGTTCTATGGGAATTTAGAGAATATAATCACAGGGAGTCACAAAATTGTAGAATTCGAAAGGTTCGTAGATATCATATAGTACAACTCATACTTGAACAAAGAGCAACTCTTTCCCATATTCTTCACTTGCTCAAAATTCTCAAGACTTTTCTTCTTATCAAAGTCCACACGCATACATAGACAAAAATGTGGTTTTGAGAGAGAGGTCACTAGCAATTAGGGAGGCTTCATGTGGAATGTGGTGCTTGAGCTCTATCTTAAAGGAAAAGGGGGATTCTATTAAAAGTGAGTGTATATCAGGCATGGAGAATAGCCAATGTAAAGTCAAAAAGACAGGAAATAGATTGTTATGAGGAACAAAAAAAAGATCAGTTTGAGTTGTTTGAAGTGTGTGGGAGGGAGAGAAATGTGCAGAGGCTGGAAATATGTTAGGGATAAATTGGGAAGAGCTTTGAAATCTAAGAAGAATTGTTCACATCTTAGCCTAGGAGCACTAGGGAGCTACTACTATTTGAGTAGGGGATTCAAATGGTCAGATGCTCATGTAAGCACAATTATTTTCACAACAGTGTATAGGATGGGCTGGGATTCAGAGAGATATGTGGACAGGAGACCAATCTATGTCTCATTGAGAGGTGATAAGGGTCTGAGCTCAGGTGTTAACTGTGTAAGTAGAGAGGAGATAAGATACAGTAGATGTTTTGGGAGGAGAAACAGTGAGATTGGGCAAGTGATTGGATATTTGAAGTAAATGACAATGAGAATCCCAAGGTAATGATGAAATCTGCTAGGCACTGAGAAGACAAACACAAAAGGAGACAGTTCCTTCACTTGATCCAATTTTATACAAGGGCACTAACATATTCATTGACAAGTAAATATATGGTACATGCAAAATTAATACCCAGTGATAGCAGGAATACTCAAAAATGGGGTGATAAGGAACAATCTCCTGGAACAGGTAAATAGAATTTGACAGGAGCCTTGACTAGAGACATGCGAGAGACAGGGGTGAGGAGGATGGTCATTACAGGTATGGAAAACAGGCTGTGCTGTCTCATTGCATCTTGTGGCCTGGACTAGTTATCATTGCTGAAAGTGTTTAAATGTTACTTCAGACTCAGTGTGGTGCAGTGAAAAGTGATGGATTTGGAATAAAAGGTTTTCCAACTCTCTCTTCCATTTATTATCTGACTGTAATTAGATAATTCCTCAGGGCTTTGGTTTTCCCACTTGATCATAAACCACCTAGCCTAGATGACAAGTAGTGTCCCTGATCAATAATCTTTGACCCAATAATCACATCCTGTTGCCAATACATAGATGCGATCAGGAATTTAAAAATACCCTGTGGGACAACTTATATTCTCAGGAAAATGTGGACTTGTGCATGTGTATACCGTATTTTGAGTAGTTAAGTTTGCTTTAGTTTTCTTCCAAAGGAATCACTTGACATTTCTAGGAGAATGAGGTTACTCTTATCTCCACTACTGTGTTCCCTAAAGAGGAAAAAGTGTTTTTCTTAACCATGCACTTGCAGAACAGTCACTCTGAAACCAACCAATCATCCCTGCACTTGTAAAACAACGACAGTAATGACATGCCACCTATTATACAAGCTGTAATATTCTTTTGCTAGAGCATCGGGTCATAATTAGTTCCAGAAAAATTATGCACATTTCTTGCCTGAGTAGATAAATACAATCAATAGCCGGTGACTGGGGAACTCAACTCCCAGTCCTGGTGGATGCATACTTCAGATGCCCCTCAATTCCCAGAGCAGCTGCATAAAGACAAGAGGACAGAATTTCTTTGTGAGTGTGTACAAGAGGCTGTTTTAGACTCTCAAAAGAAAGTTACTCAGTGCTGGACTAAAAACAACATGAAAAGTAGCTCTTCTCATGATATACAAACTATAATCCATTTTGAGCTGTGTTCTCTCACAGTAGGCATGCTAGTAAAATAGTCAGCAGAGGAGGTTCTTAGAAAAGTTCTCACTTAGTGAGGCACCTAGCAATAGCAGATCTGTTATAAGGAGTATCAGGAGTTCAGCACACATCTTTGTCAAGATGAGTTCTGAAATCTGAAAAGTTCCCTATGTGTAGCTTGAAGGAAGAACTAGCAATGCTGTGCCTAGGACTAATTTGCCAGTGTCGTAGAATTTAAGATCTGACAACTTTCTTAAAGATTCTATAAAGGAAATTCCTCAACAAGAGAGTAGATTGGATAGATGACTTCTCAGGGACTGTCACACTCTTGACTTGAAAGTTCATGCACTCTTGTATCTGAGGATAGCTGAATGATTCCCACACATTGGCTCTAGTTTCCCTCTTTTAAGCTAAGCTGAATAAATCAAATCCCTCTTTCAAGTGACAACCTTTCAAGTCTTGGCAGATATCTATTAAGTTGTTTCCTTAGTCTTCTCTTTCTCCATTTCTCTGGTTCCCTTGGAAATCTTTATGTGATAATGGTTTAAAGGTCACCCATCATCCTAGAAATACGCACCTGTAAACATACTCCAGATGGTCAATATCTCATGTAAAATTTAATTCTCAGAATGGAATACATTACTCCAAAGGGGGCACAAACAGTATAGGGTCAGAATCATGGAATTTTGAAATTGTACAGGAATTTAGAAGTTATAGGCACAGAGAGTCAAAAAATTGTAGAATTTGAAAGGTTCTTAGATATCATATAGTACAACTCATACTTGAACAAGATTCCCTCATCACAAACAATGGTCATACAATTTCTTTTTTTAGACACCTCCTGATCTGTCATATTTAGTACCTCCAGAGATAATCTATTCCTCTTGTGAATTCTCATACTGTTTTTCATCATATTGACTCCAGATCTGTTTCTCTGAAAAGTGAATTCCATTTGTAGAAAATCTCCATTGATGCAACTTATCTGTAACTTATAGCCATTGAAAGTTACCTGCAGAAATCAGAAACAATTTTTGGAGCCAGTGTTTCTGATAGAGGCCTCATTTCTCAAAATATATAGAGAACTGAGTCAAGTTTATAAGAATAAAAGTTATTTCCCAATTGATAGATTGTGTAAGGGTGTGAACAGGTAGTTTTCAAATGAAGAAGTTAAAATTATCTGTGGTCACATAAAAAAATGCTCTAAATCACTGATTAGAGAAATGCAAATTAAAGCAACTCTGAGGTACCACATCACACCTTAATATTGGCCGATATGACAGAAGAGGAAATTAATAAACATTGGAGAAGATGTGGGAAAATTGGAACACTAAAACCTTGTTGGTGGAGTTGTGAACTGATCCAAGCATTCTGGACAACAATTTGGAACTATACCCAAAGAGCAACCAAATTGTGTATATCCTTTAATCCAGCAATATCACAGCAATACTACTAGGTCTGTATATTAAAGAGATCATTAAAAAATGATAATGACATACATGTACAAAAATATTTATATTAACTCATTTTGTGGTGACAAAGAATTGGAAACTGAGGGTATGCCCATCAATTGGCGAGTGGGTGAACATATTGAGATATATGAATGTAATGTTATTCTAGAAGAAATGACGAGCTAGCTGATTTCAGAAAAATCTTGAAAATCAGAATAACATTGTACCCAGTAATGGCAACATTGTACAACACTTAGATTATGATAGATTTAGCTCTTTTCATCAATATAATGATCCCAGACATTTCCAAAAGACTCATGATGGCAGATGCCAACAACATTCAGAGAAATAACTGTGGAGTCTAAATGTAGATTGAAGCATACTATTTTCACATTTTTTTCTTGTGGTTTTTTCCTTTTCTAATTCTTTCACAATATGACTAATGTGAAAATAAGTTGAACATGATTGTACATGTAGAACCTATGTCAGATTGTGTGCTGCCTTGGGGGGATGAAAGGGAGGGAGGGAGAAAAATTTGGAACTCAAAATTTTACAAAAGTGAACATTGAAAATTATTTTTACATTTAACTGGTAAAACATTACTATTAAGGAAAAAGAAAGAAAGCTATCTGGCAATCTGTAGCATGGATAAATTTCCTAATCCTGTTTTTACATGACTCATTTTTTGTCACCAAAATCTTCTTTTCTCCAAGCTAAATGCCTCCAATTCCTTCTACTATTCCTCCTATGGCAGGATTTTGAGGACCCTCATCATCCAGCTCACAAATTAATATCCTTCCTAAAATGTACTACAAACCATATATATTTACTCAGAGATATATTCCATGTATCCCAGAACTCTAATTCAATCTATTATTCTAGATAACATGTGGATACCTCCAAAGAAACCCCATATTGCAGTAAGTTCTTTGTCTCTTATGTCACACTATTGATTTTTTTTTAAGTTTGAAATCAAATAAAACTTTCAGGTCTTCTGTACATTAATTTTTGTCTAATCATATATTCCTTTACACTCAAATTAGCCTGTGTAGGAATTGCACACACCTGCGCACGCACACACAAACACACACACACACACACACACACACACATGCACATCCTCCAATAAATTACATCTTACTAGATTCAGGCTATAGTCTTACCATGACAATGACACCATACATGTCAGCACTAAGGTCAGGGCAACATTCAAAACTGAGAACAGAGTATCAACACTCTGGAGCAGGTCAGAATTATTCACAAATGAAATGCACTGCAATTCTATCATAAGTTTGCAGGGGTGGCTTGTAGCAAGGGAATTAACAAAGAAGGAGAGAAAAACCTTAATTTCAGTAGCTATGAACTGAATAGTATTGTGGAGCTTTGTAGTGGAGTTTCCAGGCATTATCTCTGACATTTGTTATGTCTCCACGTTTCTTCCCACATGAGAAATTTGGGGGAAACGACCTGGTTCTTCTAACTTCATTTTTCATCAGCTCATACAGGTGTGGCCAGTCATGCTTTTTTCCCTTAAAGTCACCACCTTCAGACTTAGAGTACAATTATATGTGATTAATTGTGACTTATAGTATAAGCACCTTGATAAAAGAGAATGTTCAATCCTTCATAGTTGCATTCCCAATGCCTAGTGCAGTGCTTGAAATATAGTAGCTATTTATTTAGTGTTTATAGATTAAATTGATCGTATATGTTTGTCACCCAGAGAATGATTATGCTAGGTACCTCACTCCCTAACATGGAGAACAGTTTTCCAGTTTCAGATGGGGCTGTGATGGTTGATACAACCTGCCATATTGTTAATATAACACCTCCCTGATACTCTATTGGATATAGCAGACTGAGTCAATCACATAAATATTGGAGGTGATTTGAGAGTTCTAGATACATCAGTAACTATCATCCTAGCTTCATATTTAATAAGTAAGTTATCTATGCCTTCAGTAAAATATTTTATTATAATGTTCAACTGAGAAGGACCAAGGGTAGAGGCTTGTGGCCCATTCTTCTAAGTGGACATTTAGCCATTCAATGATAACTCTTTGAAGCCTGTTCTGAATTCACCTACCTATACAATTATTCAATTTACATCATTCCATTTTCCAAGAAAGTTTACCGTAGGAGATTTTATGTAGAAAATAGCAATAACAGTACCAGATTTAGATCCAGACTAAGTTTTGACTTCAAAACTCAAGTCTATCACTTACTAGTCATTGGATTTTAAGTAAGATATCTAGACTCTAATGGTTTCAGTTTCCTGACCTATAAAATGAGAGAGGTTATACTAGAGAGAATAGAAGGTATTTCCCATCTAGTAATATATGACCTTATGAAATGCTTTTCTGAAGTCCAATAAGATGTCTATAAAATTCT
>JAQQSK010008189.1:0-13614 GCA_028658325.1 Potorous gilbertii | reverse complement strand
TCTGTGAATGAATTCCATAGTTCTTTCTCTGAGTGTGGAAGGCATTTTGCCTTAGAAAACCATTGGGATTTTTTTTTTTTAATTCTTGTGTTATTAAGAAGTTCCATGTCTACCAGAAAAAACTCTCGCACACTGTGGTCATCGCTGTGCACAAAGTTCTCCTGGTTCGCTCCTTTCGCTCAGCATCAGATCATATAACTCCTTCCAGGCCTCCCTGAAGTCTTCTTGTTCATCATTTCTTATGGTGCAATAGTACTTCATTACATTCATATACCATAGTTTATTCAGCCATTCCCCAATTGATGGGCATCCCCTTGACTTCCAGTTTTTGGCCACTACAAAGAGTGTTGCGAGAAATATTTTTGTACATGTGGGACCCTTTCTCATTTTTATGATCTCTTGGGGATACCATCCTAGTAGCGAGATTGAAGGGTCAAAGGGTATGCACAATTTTGTAGCCCTTTGGGCTTAGTTCCAAACCGCTCTCCAGTAGCTAAAGCCTTTTTGAAGGAGCATCTTATAAAAGCAGATTTTTCCAGGCCAACAAAGGTGGGTGGAGAATTGGAAGTACTTTTTCCTCCATCCTTGATGATAACGGTAGCAATAATAAATACTGGACTTAAAATAATAGATTCTCTTATTGATATCATTTGGTTTGCCCCCTTCCACTCCTCCCAGAGGGAATTCTGGACTTTAAAAAAAATGCAGCACCAGGCTCTTTGAGGTGACTGCTTAATTCTGCATTCTCATCCATATCTTCAGATGTGTCCTGGAGGCTCTGTTTAAAGTTCACATTAGACCCTACTCCCCCTTCCCTCCCGCATTGATCCGTATCTCTCTCTACTTTGTTTCCTGATTAGCAAAGCAGCCCAGTGGATTCCCTGGCTCACATTCTGTTTGCCTGCCTGGGGTGGCTTTAAGGTAGGACTCTTTCCCTTTATGGCCACAGTTGGAAAAAGAAAACAAACAGAAGAGGCTCCAGTTGCTACCCAGCAGGCCAGGAAAATAGTTCTAATTCTCTTTTTGCTTGGGTTCAAAGAGCACTTACCATTTTATGGGAGGTGCTCCTGGTTTGTGCAAGTCCTGTGTCTTAGCCTAGTGCACAATTTACCATGCTGACCCTTACCTGGTCCCCCTTTCTCTCTGTCTCTGGCCCTTTGTGGGCATGAAGCTCATGCTTTGAAGATTTGAAAAGAAGGGACCAGTGCCCTCTTGGAGCAGAGCATCAGGCAAGGGTGGGGAATCATTTGATCTGGTTCAAAGGAGATGTCTCTGAAGCATGAAGATTGAACTGATTGTGAACTCACTCCATGGAAAGAAGTTCAGTCTGGAAAAGGAATCATCAAAGAGGAATTCTTCAGTTAAGAAGTCCATTGGCATCAGGATCTTTATTCACATATCATCATGAAACAGAGAGGAGATGAAAGTGAAATGTAGGAAACCATCCCCTAAAGCAGACGCAATTGCATAACTAAGAATGAAATGTAAAGATGATAATTTTGTTGAATTCATTCAGCTCCATCCAAAAGTGAGCTGGCATTTGTGGGCACAAGATTACTTGAAGGATTGGCCCATTTCTTCATATTTAGACAAAGTTTCCCCTCTTAAAAAGTTGTTCCCCGCCCTTTGAGCCTCACAGCAACCCTGAGAAATAAGTACATTTTATAGATAAGAAAACTGAGGATGAGACAAAGTAACTTGCCAACTGGTAAATGTTACAAGCAAGATTTAAACCTAGAGAGCATCGGGAACATAACTAGAAATTATTTTACCTTATGAAAAAATTCTAGAAGTAAGCCTGGAACTTGGAGGCCACATTCACTTTTTTCTTTAATGTATTTTTCTCGATATCTTTTGTTTTGGCATCCCCTAACTTTCCCAATGTAACCAACCCTCTTTTCCTTCCATAGAACAACCCTTTACAAACAATGAATATAAAAGAAAGAGAATTCAAAGCTCAACAACATTAGTCAACTGAAGTCTTACATGTGCAGCATCCTTGACCTCTCATCTCTACAAAGAAGCCGGGAAAGGATATATTCATTCTTAGGCTGGAATTGCATTTTAGGAATTGTCACCTTTCCCATGGCTCTCCCTACATTTCAGGATCCCTATGTGACTGGAATTAGAGGTTGTAAGAGTACGAAGCGATGTCGTTACCTCCAGTTATTAAGCTGTCTCCCTTTCTCTAACATACACTTTGATTGCTAAGTATACAATGAAACTATTTAATGTCCATTAGATGAAAGAATAAATACCAGATCCGGAATTTAGAAGACCTAGGACCCCATCCCCTAGGACATGATCTTGGCTTCACCATTTATCAGCTTTGTGACCTTGGTCAAGTCTCTGAGACTTCAGGTTTTTTGTTTGGTTGGTTTGGGTTGTTTTTTTTTTTTTTAGTCTGAAATTTAGAAGACTGCAAGATCTCCAAGGTCCTTTAAAGCTCTACAGTTTTAGGATTTTCCTGAGGGATAAGGTAGCATTGTAGACACAGGGTCAGTCTTTTGCTGGCAGGTAGAGCTGGGGTAGTTCAAATTCTGCCTCTAACAAGATCTCAGCTAAGTGACCCTGGGCAGTTCATGCTGTGTCTGGGCCAGAGCCAGTTAGTGCTCCAAGACCAGAAGTACAAACAAGTGGCCAACCTGTATCACTGATCCAGATTTTTAGAAAAAATCTTTGATGATCTGTGAGTTCTAATGCCATAGTACCAGGAACCTCTTAAAAGAGTATTTCAGTCTATAACTACAGGAACTCAAAAGAAGAGAGAGGAGTTAAGGCCTTTGCAAAAGCTTTGTCAATCACCTATTTTGTACTTAGCTTTGGGCTAGGTGCTCAAAGTGATCGACTTTCTTTGCTGTTGTCTGTATGCAAAGTTCAGTATTATGCATGAGCAAGAGTTATAAGTGATTTCCAACTTGAGATCTGGATCTTTGAGAGAGAATCTGGTCAAGGGAGTAGCTCAATGTGGTTGGAGGAGAGGGTGGTAGATGATCTTTCTGGGTGGGGAAAAATGAGCTCATGGGGAATAGATTGGATCCTTGCATAGAGCATGAAATTGTGGTTTCAACCCCTACCCAACGAAGCTTGGCAGTTGTCTATAAGGGATGGAGAATAGGATCATGGCTTTAAGGCAAAGGACCATAGAGACCACTGGGTCCAACTCCCTCATCCTCATAGATGAGGAAATGGAGTTGTAACTTGCCTACAGATAGTGTCTGAAGCACAATTTGAACTTGGAATCTTCCGGAGTCCAGGCCCAAGCTGTGCCATCTAGCTGGCTTACAGTATTGGTTTCTGGATTGTTTAGGAGAGAGGGGAGTAGTGAATGATTTTATACATCAGACTTTCACAAGTTGGCTGTTCATTAATCCGAGTAGTGCCTATACATTAATCAGAAAGTGCAGAAATCCAAACACATATACAACACCAAAGCTTGCTACCAGGCTTATTTCTGGATTCCCCTTCCTGTGCCCCTTTCCCAGAGACGTACTAGCCCCAGCTCAGACCCTAATCATCTCATGCCTCCAAATGACCTCGTTTTTCCAGTTTCTTTCTAATCTTCAACACATTCTTGCTAACTATTTATAGGGTCCATTAAGGCTTCATTTAAATTTAACCAACATTTATTAAGTGTCCACCATGTCCTAGACAGAGTCCTGGGTGCTCGAGATACAGAGACAAAACCAAATTGCCTCTCCAGGAGTTTATGTTCTCATGGAAAGAAACATAGAGAACAACAAATACACAGATAAGTAAATATGAAAGAAATACACAATAAATACAGTGATCCCTTAATAAGGTTTTTGAAATATATTACATATTGAATTAGTATATATTGAAATATACCAATACAGTATTGAGTTACTATTAATCTTCCCATGTTACAGTTAGGTGGTGATGGGCCTAGAGTCAGGAAGACCTGAGTACAAATATGCCCTCAGTCTGCTACCAATTGTGTGGCCTTAGGCAAGATTCCACGCTCCCTCAGCCTCAGTTTCCCTATCTGACTGTGAAATGGAGATAATAGTAGCCCTTACTGACCAGGGTTGTTGTGAGACAAAATGTGTTAATATTAGTTAAGTATTTTGCAAATCTTTATTTCTTTTTTTTTTTTTTAACATTTTTATTTAAAGTTTTGGATTCCAAATTCTATTCCTCCCTCCCCCTCCTTTCTGCTCCCTGAGACTGTAAGCAATCAGAAATGAGAAGGTGGGATTTCAGCCAGGATCAGAAGAAAGCCAGTGAAAGTGAATTGTCACAAGGTGCTATGTCGTTGTTGTAGAGTTGTTGTTCAGTCATGGCCAACTCTTCCTGATCCCATTTGGGGTTGTTTTTTTTTTTTAATTGTATATGTTTATTACAAGGGTTTTTTTTTTCATTTTAATTTTATTTTTTAATTTTTTTTAATGTTCTACAATCACTTCCTTAAAATTAAGATTTTGTCCCCCCGACACCTTCCCCCCACTACCCCTCTCCCTCGCCACGACAGCATACAATTCTGTATAGGTTCTACATATACTTTCCTATTGAGCACATTTTCACTATAGTGCTATGTAGTCGCACTAAAATAAATGGAAGAAATCATATAACAAATCAAAGCACAATACACTTAACTCCCCCCCCACCACCACAAACATCATCTGCTACATTCTGCGAATGACTTCCATATTTCTTTCTCTGAGTGTGGGAGGCATTTTGCCTTAGAAAACCACCTTTGGGATTTTTTTTTTCAGTAACCATTTGGGGTTTTCTTGCCAAAGATCCTGGAATGGTTTGCCATTTCCTTCCCCAGCTCATTTCACAGATGAGGGAATGAGACAAACAGAGTTGAGTGACTTGCCCAGGGTCACACAGCTAGTTAGTACTTGAAGGAAGATTTGAACTCAGGAATAGGAGTCTTCCTGACTCCAGGCCAAGCAGTCTGTCTGTTGTGACACCAAGCTGCCCCCAGAGTGCTATATAATTGTTAATTTTCATTATAGTTATTATTTGCAGAGATTATAAAAGAACTTTCACACTTCTTGTCCCAGTTGATCTACGAGGTTGTTTTTTTTTTTAACTTTACAAGAGAAGTGTTTTCCATACTGTTCTAGGAGTGAGCATGGCTCCTAGTTTGCATTTATAGCTTATAATTTACATAGTTTTATGTACTTATTTAATCCCCATAACAACCCTCGGACCTAATCATAACCATTTTACAAATACGAAAGCTGAGACTTAAGAAGTTAAATAATTTGCCCAAATAATAAGGTGTGGAGCACTGAAACTTGGGTCTTCCGACTCCATGGCCAATGACTCAAAAGTTTGTAAAAGTTCTAATCCCCTTGAGCAGTTTGCTCCACTGATATATTATCTCTGAAAAGTTACTGAGGAGAGATAGTTGAATATGCTTAATCAGTGCCTTTCCTTGTCTTGGGCAATGGTCCCTTCCCAACTCATAGCTATCGTAGCAGCAGTAAGGTGGTAGAATGGATAGAGCATTGGGCCTGGAGTTAGGAAGACCTGAGTTCAAATGTAGCCTCAGGAACTTACTGTCTGTGTGACCCTGGGTAAGTCACTGCACTCTATTTCCATCAGTTTCCTCCTCTGTAAAATGATCTAGAGACGGAAATGGCAAACCATTCTAGTATCCTTGCCAAGAAAACCCAAAATGGAGTCACAAAGAGTCAGACACAACTGAAACACCATAGTATATATAAGACATAGCCACAGAAATTACCTTGTTTAGGTCACTTGCCACAAGTAATCCAGAATTGGGGGGCTGACATGTCCTCCTATAAACTTTTCTGTAGAGCCATGTCGAATAAGTTGAAACAGTGTCAGAAAGGAGGTGAGTAGATGAAGAAATAAATGAACATGGGTGGCATGAGAAGAAGCCTTGGCAGCCCTGCCCTATCTTCCCTTTTAGGCTAATGTTGAAAGGCTGCTCCTGCCCATTTGGGTGAAGTTTTATTCATGCCAATGGGGCTACAGAAGTAAAAGTGCATTAACTTATGGGAGACTTTAGAGATCATCTAAACCAGCCTCCTTATTTTACTACAGATGAGAAAACTGAAGCCCCAAGATGCAGTGACTTGCTCAAGGTCAGCTGGAGATAGATGAGGACCAGAACCAGAGTCTCTTAATTCCTTTTTTGTGAAGAGATGCTCTAATTCTTAGAAGTCTGTAGAAGTGGTGTTCTGTATTTACTTGATCTTTTCTCTCCTTCTGTGTGATTGGAATATTGTTTCGAATTTGTATGACCATTTTCTTAGTGAATTGGTTGAATTTTACATGTACTTGGCATTAGAGTCCTGGGCCATAGCAAAAATTAAATGTTTTTCCTTTTGGAGAGATGGTGTGATGCAGTTGGAGAGTTCTGTGGGCTTGGAAGCGGAAGATCTGAGTTGAAAGCCTGGCTTCCCTGGCCCTCAGTTGAGGCAGTTGGATAGTTCAGTGGACAGGGCTCTGGGCATGAAGGACAGGCAAGTCTGAGTTCAGATATGACTTCAGACACTGTACAATGATGGGCAAGTCCCTTAACCTCTGTTTGCCCCAATTTAAGAACAGCACCTACTTCTTGTAGGATTGTTATGAAGCCCAAATGAGATAATATTTGTAACACCTAGCACAGTGCCTTGCACATGTTTTTGTTCAGTTGTTTTTCAGTTGTGTCTGACTCTTTGTGACCCCATTTGGAGTTTTTTGGCAAAGATACTGGAGTGGTTTGCCATTTCCTTCTCCAGTTCATTGGACAGATGAGGAAACTTAGGCAAACAGGGTTAAGTGACTTGCCCAGGGTCACACAGCTAGGAAGTATCTGAAGCTGGATTTGAACTCAAGTCTTCCTGACCCTGGGGCCAGTGCTCTCCATTGCACACTTAGTTACCAGTGTAGTACTAGATGCTGTTTAAGTGCTCATTCTCCTCTTTCCTCCTTCAGCATTTTCATCTGTAAAATAAGGAGGATGAACTAACTGGGCTCTGCAGTCTCTTTTAAATCTAAATCTGAACCTAAGTTCCCATCAAGGTGAGAGGGAAAGAGGAACTAGATGGAAGTGTAAGAGAAAATGAGGATGTTGTCAAGGACTTTAAAGACACCGAAGAGAGGGCCTTCTGTTTGGTCCTCCCTCAAGCCATGAGTGGGTCAAAATCTCCTCCCCTCAGCAACATGTCAGCACTTAGAGTCTAGCTCTTTGTGATCTGACCTTTACAGAGGAATATACCACAACACAACCATATAGCACAACATCCCAAGCTTTTCTGAACATTATTTCTAAATAAATAAGTGCTCCCAACCACCTGTTTGCTATTAAACCAGTGTTTTCTCTCCATACCTTACAAAATCCAGCATCACATTAGTTGATAGTGCCTTGTTCTGGCTGGCCTAACTTGGAGCAAATCATTCATTCTTCCACTCACTCGCTCACTCAATAATGCCAACTGTATGCAAAGCACTGTGCTAAGTCCTGAGCGAAATATAAAGGTAATTAAAAGGCATGGTCCCTGTCCTCATGGAGCTAATGGTCAGGATGTATCACATACATAAAAATGTAATATGATTCAATAAAAAGGCAATAATTGTACCATAGACTTGAGCCTAATAAGAGCACAAGAAAGCATAAATTAATATGGGACATGGAAAGAGAGAGAAATTCTAGTTGAATCAAAGAAAGCTTCTGAGAGGTGGCGTACGAATTGGTTCTCAAAGGACAGATAAGATGTCTAAGGACGTTGCTAGGATGTTGGGGGCAGTGAAAGGAGAGCATATCCAGGGCCATCTCTTCTCTCTACACACCCTCCCTGGGTGACATGGTCAATATCAGTGAATTTAATGATCATTGTTTTGCAGATGAATCATCAAAATCCAACCCTATTTTCTCTCTTGAGCTCCAGTCTCATATGACCATCTGCCCTTTGAACATTTCAAACTGGATGTTCCATTGCCATCTCAAACTCACCATGTCTAAATCTGAACCCACTATCTTTCCCTCTGAACCTACCCACCTCTCTTCTAAACTTCCCCACATCTGCTGGAGGACTCTACCTTCTTCCAAGTTTGCAGCCTTGACATATTCTATTTCCTCACACTGGAGATCCAGTTAGATGCCAAACCTTGTCTTTTCTACCTCCGGTACATCTCTTCCATCCATTCATTCCCTTCTCTTTACTCCCTACAACCACTGCTCTCATTCAGGCCTTGATGGCCTTTTATCTGGACTATTACAATAGATTCCTGACTGATCTTCCTGCCTCACCTTTGTGCTCTCTCTAGTTCATTCGGTAGCTAGCTGCTCATTTTCTAGGCTCCAGAACTACCTTCCACATAGAGCCTCTCCTGATTTTTCAGCTGCTAGTCCTTTCCCTCCGTGAGTAACTTATTTATTTTGTATAACCTTATATGTATATGCTTTGATTCTCTTTTCTGCCTCCTCCTTTTCACGTCTCCTGTTACAGTCCCTTCGCCCCCTTAAATCACATTTTTGTCGTTACACCATTTAATTTATACCTACTCCCTCTGTCTATGTATATCCCTTTTAAATATCATAATCAATATACAATTCTCAAGATTAACAAGTATCATTTTCCCTTATAGGGACGTAAACAGTTTGCCCACGTCAAGTAACAAGGGTTCCCCTTGTTTACCTTTTTATGCCTCTCTTGAGACTTGTGTTTGAAGATCTAATTTTCTATTGAGCTCTGGCCTTTTCATCAGGAAGGTCTGGAAATCCCTTATTTCACTGAATGTCCATCTCCTTGCCTGAAATATTATGCTCAGTTTTGCTGGGTAATTGATCCTTGGTAGTAGTCCCAGCTCCTTTGCCTTATGGAATATCAGATTCCAATCCTTCCAATCTTTTAATGTAGAAGCTATAAGGTCCTGTGTGATCCTGACTGTAGCTCCTCAATATTTGAATTGTTCCTTTCTGGCTGCCTGCAGTATTTTCTCCATCACTTGATCGTTCCGAAATTTGGCAATGACATTCCTTAGTGTTTTCAGTTTGGGATGCCTTTTGGGAGGTGAATGGTAGATTCTTTCAATGACAATTTTGCCCTCTGAATCTAGGACTTCTGGGGTGTTTTCCTTGATGATTTCTTGGAAGATATTTTCCAGGCTCTTTTTTTCATCATGGCTTTCTGGTAGACCAATAATTCTTAGATTTTTTTTCTCTCCTGGATCTACTTTCCAGGTGAGTTGTTTTTCCAATGAGATACTTTACATTTTCTCCTATTTTTTTATTCTTTAGATTCTGTTTGACTGATTCCTGATGTCTCATAGAGCTTCTACCTGCCCAAATTCTATTTTTTAATAGATTGTTTTCTTCAGTTAACTTTTGCATCTCCTTTTCCATTAATCTAATTGTTCCTTTTAAAGAGTTATTTTCTCCAGTTAGGTTTTGTACTTTCTTTTCCATTTGTCCAATTTTCCTTTTTAAGGAGCTGTTCTCTTCCATGACTTCTTTTCTTCATATTTTTAAAACCATAGTTCTTCTTCTTCTTCTCTAATTTGGTTTTTAAATTCCTTCTTGAGCTCTTCAAAGACTGCTCTTTGAGTTTGAGACCAGTTCATATTCCCTTTTGAAGTTTCAGTTGGGAGTACAGTCTCAGTGCTGACCTCTTCAGCATTCATGTTTTGGTCCTTTGTCCCCATAGAAAGATTCTATGGTCTTGACTGGTTTGCTTCTTGCTCAAGATGATCATCCTTTTCCTGGCTTTCAAAGTGGATCTCTTCTCCTAGGGCACAGGGGCCTCTGCCCATACAGTTCTTGTGCTTAGAGCTTGAGGCTTTGTGTATTGTGGCCTCTGGTTCTTCAGCTAGAAGTTAAAATACTGTAGCTTATCTGATGCTGAGCTGGCTGGTGTGCCAAAGCAGAGGCCAGGTAAAGTCTTTCTGAGTTTCCCCAAAGTTATCCTGGAGCTAGCTGCATTCAATTGGGGGAGAGGTGGTCTGACCACAGGAGGTCTCTCCTGAGCTTGAGCTTAGGCAAGTTCAATGGTTGGTGAGCCCCGTCTATGCTAGTGTTTTCCAGATTCCCCAGTTGTGCTGAAGCATGCCTGGGGTCCTGGTGCTGGTGATTATGAACTCCTTGGAGCTCAGGATCTCCTCCTGATTCACTGAGGTGTGGCTGTTTGAGACAGCTCTGGTCCTGCACTGGTCTCCTTCAGCCACAGCAAGAGGGATGCCTTCTATTTTCCTAGCCTCATGGGCTAAAAGATTATTTACCCCTTCAACTGATCCCACTGTTCCAGGATTTTTCCTGGGGAAATATGCTCTGGGTTTTTCAAGGTCAGCATGGGGAGGGGTATAGCATTTACCATTCGTTCTTCCATCTTGGCTTCTGGAAGTTCAAGTAGGTGACTTACAGACATTTAATCTGCAAGCTGATAGTCTTAGGAGCAGCTGCTGCAGTTACCTGGAGTTCTGCAGTTCTCTCTTGCTTACTTCCACTGGACTCCTGTCCTGGGCTGATATGTTTGAGAATCCACAGTGCTGATGCTCTTTCAGACCACCCAGGGCTTCCTGCTCAGCTTTGCTCTGGCAGAGTCTATGCTGGTACAGCCTGTGTGCCATGTGTTCCTCCAGCCCCATGCAACAGATACTTCCTGTCGACCTTCCAGGCTGTCCTGGGTTGGAAATCTGCCACATTCTGTATCCTATTGGATTCTGCCACTCTAAAATTTGTTCAGCTTCTCTTTTTAGAGGTATCTGAAGGAGTTTGTCTTACAGCTTAGGTGAGTACTTGCTCTCTCTGCCATCTTGGCCCTGCCCCCCATTTTGATTCTCTTGATAGAATGTAACCTCCTTGAAGGAAGTGACTATCTCATTTTTGTCATTGTTTCCACAGCACTTAGTATGGTGCCTAAGCACAGAGGAGGCTTTTTGCTTCTTGTCTGATTCTAAACTTTTAAAGAACTAAATATTTAGTAGTAGGTTAGGCACCTAGATGGCACAGAGGATAGTGCGTTGGACCTGGTGTTAGAAGGACCTGAATTCAAATGCAACCTTAGACCTGTAGTGGCTGTGTGAACTTGGGCAAGTCCCTGACCTCATCTATAGAATGGGAGTGGTAATAGTATCCACCTCATAGGGTTCTTGTTGTGATGATCAAAGGAGGGAATATTTGTAAAGCATTTAACACAGCGCTTGGAACATGGGAGACACTCAACAAAAGCCTTTTCTTTCCCCTTCCTTCCTTTCCTCTTTCCCTCCTTCCTTCCTTCCTTCCTTTCTCTCTCTCTTTCTCCCTTCTTTTCTTCCTTCTTCCCTCCTTTTCTTCCTATATTTTGAAAACTGTGGCACTAAACCACCTGGTTTCTCTAAATCTCTCATTGTTCTATAGAATTAAAAAAATAGTTTTCAGTTATTTAGTCTTTCAATCTATGTTCAGGATTTTTTTTCCTATTCAGCCTCTAGCTTATCTCACACATAACACAAAGTGATCATTGCAGGAGAATACTTTTCAGATATGGTCATGTGGTTGGAGGAAGATTAACTCTGATAATACAGACTGTTGGAGACTAAAAGGAACTTGTGAGGCCTACAGTCTTTGTGTCAATCTCCAAGGGGTGGCATGCTGAGACTTCTTTGTGTTGCTTGCAGCTTTCTTTCTTACTCTTGACTGACCATCCAGCCATTCCCAGGAAGGAAGGTGGTGCTGTGAAGGGGATGGAGGGAGGAGTGTATGTGTTTTAAATTGACCCTTTGGAGACACCACATGTGGCCTTCGTGTCTAGGAGCATATGTGCTCCCTGTGGAATTCTTGTTACTGCTTTCTGGAGCCTGCTCCATCTCAGCACTGCTGCCATAATCACTGATTCCTCTGGCGCTTTCCTGTTCCTCTGAGCTACACTTGTCACTAACTTGCTTGACTTCTGCTGATTCTGTTTATTAGAAAAACAATCAAAACTTTGAGGCCTCTTTGTACTTTTCCAGTCTCATCCTCTTCCTCCATCTCCAAAGCCTCCACCATCAACCCCTCTGCTTCACCCACCCACTGGGAAACATGTAGCCAATTTTTTAAATCTCCTACTGGATCATAAGACAGCCTCAAGGCTTGATATGATTTATTACTATAGAAAGAGAAAGGTGCATCCTGAACTATTGACTTCTGCTGTGCATTAAAGATCATATAGCTTATTGATCTACATTTGGCAGACTTACAACTGCCCAGGAGTGGGCTCAATCCAGGTCTATACCAATAAAATAAAGGATCATGACTATTTTTCAAAAATCTAAGCTAACCCTAGTAGTGACTTAAAAATAAGACAAAACAAAGCAGACCAAAAAAAAATGATCTGGATACACATCATTTATCTATGTTCATTTTTCTGGTTATTTTGGAACCCAAAATATTCTTTGTATCAAAATGATGAAAATAAGACAGAGAAATACTTAGCATTATCAGTATTCAAATATATTTATTAAAATGTCTTATTTGGAAAAGTTAGTTACCTAAATTGTCAAGTTAGCCAAGATGTCTTTTTGGAAAAACTTAACTATTCTTTCAGTATTCATTAAGTCACACATTAGTTTGACAGGGGAGTTAGATTGCTCATTTATGGACTGACACTTAAAAAAAGGTTTATTGATGGATTTTGCTTTTATATCATATTCATTTCTGAACCTTATTCCATTTCTTATCTTCCCTTGTAACAAAGAAAAAAAGAGGAAAAAGCATTTTAGCAAAACTCGTCAACACATCCATCATGTTTGACAGCACACACAACATTCCACATCCATAGACCCCCTATCTCTCCCATGCATTTTTTTTTCCATTTCTTATCTGAGTCTAAATTTGGTCACCATTCTAGCACAATGTTCAATTTCATTTTATTGTTCTTTCTGTTTACATGATTACAGCCATTGTTCATATTTTCCTGAATGGGCTTAATTTATACTATATCAGTTCCTATAAGTCTTTCCATGTTTTTTTTTCTGAATTTCTATATCTTTGTTATTTCTTGGTAGTGCAACATTATTTCATTACATTCATATGGTTGTTGTCCTTCATTCTTGAAGAGGACCAAAATGGCATCACTATGTTGGGGTCAAAGTGCAGTGTGTCCCACTGTGACTGATCAGACGAATATGAGCTAGGAAGGCTCTGCTACAGGTCAGGCACAAATGGTCCATATGAATATTTGGTGTGGATATGTCTCTAAATTTGCACATCTCACATTTCTTTTGAACTATTGCAATTCTGCTTTGTTCATAGAACAGAGTGCCTTTTTTAATGAAGGCATGCCATGGTGGACCTGTGTCAGGGTTTCTCATGTCTCACAATCAATTACAAAGTTCTTCAGAGAGATCTTGAGTATCCTTGTGTTACTTCTTCTGACCTCCATGTGAGAGCTTGCTTTATGTCAGTTCTTCATAAAATAGTCTTTCAGGCAAATGTATATTTGGCATTTGAACAACATGGCCAGCCCATTAGGATGCTTAGCAGTTCAGTTTGAGAAAGGATCTCTGTGTCTGGTACCTTATCTGGCTTGATGATCTTCAGAATCTTCCTAAGATAATTCAAATGGAAGCCATTCCATTCCCTGGCATGGGGCTGGTGGACTGTCCAGGTTTCACAGGCACGCAGTGTGAGGTCAGCACAATGGCTCTGCAGACCTTCAGTTTGGTAGT
>JAQQSK010008188.1:0-13615 GCA_028658325.1 Potorous gilbertii | reverse complement strand
TAAAGGTACAACCCCATTTGATCATTTTGCAATAACAACTGACAGACATAACAGAAGTAGAGAAGGGGAAGAAGAAGGAAATAAGTATTTATATACCAACTACTAAATAGTACAACTACTAAGCACTTTTTACAAATATTTACTAGTACTACAAGTAATATTTACAAGGTAATTTTGTAAAATGTTAATAGTGTTTACTTCCCCAGATAACACTTTATCACAACAACCTGTAAAGTAGACGCTATTAATATCCCCATTTTACAGTTGAGGAAACAGTTAAATTGAGTCAAACCAGCTGCTTCAATGGAAATGTACTAGCCAAATTACAACAGAAATCTTTATATAATTAATTAGTGGTTGAGACTGAAAAAATAAGTATCATTACTTCATAAGGATCTATTTTTTTTCCCTGAAGTGTCTTTCTCAGCTATGATAGACTTTAGAGGCTATACTACCTAGTATGGTATGGTAGGTAGAATAATGGACCTGGAATTGGGAAGCCATGAGTTTACATCCCGCTTCAGACATTTACTTAGCTACGTGTCCATAAGTCACTTAACCTCCCTCAGCCTCAGTTTCCTTATTTGTAAAATGGAGATAATCATACACATACCTACTTACGTCACAGAATTCTGTCAGGATCAAATGAGATAACACGTAAAGTGTTTTGCCAACATCAATGTGCTATATAAATGCTAGCCATCATTATCATCAGTCATTCAAAATTGGATTATCTCCTCCTAGTACATTCACTCACATATGTCATTCCTATAATGAAACAAACCTCAAATGTAACTTGAATCCTCTTGTAAACATAGAACCTCAAACACAATCATTCTAAATCTCATACAACTTAAGATATAACAAAAACAGTAATGAGTTCCTCATGTGTCCGACTGCTACCTAATTAGGTCCAGTGTAAGTGCCATGCTGTGGTACCGTTTGTATCATTTGTATCTCATACCCCTCAGTTCTTGACCTTAGATCTGTCTCAAACTACTTATCTTCTTACTTGAGTTTTGATGATTTAATTATAGCTAATACTGATTTTCAAGTTAAAATCCAACCAAAACATATAAAATAAATCTCAGGTTTTTTGTAGTATTTGGGGGTCTTAAGTATTTTCTTTGGTATAAACCAGTGAAGTAGATCCAAAGACTTGTACGTGGATGGGGGGGGGTACCTAAGTCAATACTAGAAGTCATATAGCAAAATGATATAATTACAAGATTTGTAGGAAATAGATCCTTAGGGGTGATGTGATATGCTAGGATTTTGTGAAGCCCTGCATTACTTCAGTCATTTTTAGCACTCAGATAATGCCTCCTAGTTATTAATAGGTTTCTTATGGGTGGGGGGAAGGGAGGTAGGTTTTTAAATTGTAACAAGCAGGCGTTAGGACAGAGTGGGCTAGTCAATACTTACTTCTTCCTCCCTCCCTCCTCCCTTCTGGAAAGGGATAGAACTGAGTCCCCCCAGGGCTCCAGTAATTCCTTCCAAGGACCTATGTCCAGGGTGGGCCCTTCACTTTGGTCACTGCTTTCTCCTTCTTACCCCACCCCTCTTCATTTTTCATGTTATTGTTTAGTCATTTTGAATCATGTCCAATGAAGGACAAACACAACAAACAACAACAACAACCCATTTGCTGTTTTCTTGGCGAAAATCCTAGAGTGGTTTGCCATTTCCTTCTCCAGTTCATTTTTACAGATGAGGAAACTGAGACAAGCAGAGTTAAGTGACTTGCCCAGGGTCATACAGCTATTATAAGTATCTGAGGCCAGCTTTGAACTCAGAAAGATGAGTCTTCCTGACCTTAGGTCCCACATTCTACCTAGTGCACCACCTAGCTGTCCTCCTGCCCTGTCATAGACTATATGTATGTGTCTTTTTCAAAACTCCCAGATTGGACTTATGGTTACCTTCTGGCTCAAAGATTTCAAGATTTGAAATTTCTTTCAGGACTAAAGGGAAAAACACCTGTCCTTCTGAATCATGATTCCCAGAATGCTGGTCACTCTTCATCTCCAGATAATAAAGCTTTTTCACTGTGGGGGAAGAACTACAGTATTATTATGTTTGTAATATCTGAAATCAGTTGTTCCTATCACATGCTAAAAGGTAGCAGTCTCCTGAAATGGTTTCAACTGTTTTAGAACAACAGTGTCATGGAAGGGTGCTTAAGAACCAAGAAACTATTTCCAGGTTGGGACATGAAAGGTTTTAAAAAGTGATATATTTAAAAGCTGTAATTCACAATATAAAGAACGTTGAAAAATCAAGGATATTTAAGAGTGCTAGAAACCCCTCCTGATTTCCCGTTTGTCTGACACAGCAATCTAAAACGTTTTGGATGGAAAGCTGGTATATATTCTTACGTGAATAAATGTTTTTAACTAAAATGACTAGACTCAATTAACCACTGCCTTTCGAGTCAACTAGGGACTGCTTGTTGGAACAAAGCTGTTTTGTTTTGGAAGAAAAGTAGTTTACTTCCCCAGAAAGCAGTGAGAGAAAAATTGATCCATATTTATGACATATTCGTGCCTATAGATGGCGCTGATGTGATACATTGTACTCAGCTCTTGACTAGGCTTTAGGAAAAGGATGTATGTTACAAAGAAATCACTGTGAGAAATATTATGACTTTTGATGTTCGAGCACACAAACTTAACTGGGTTGAGGATACATGTTTACAACGTATATTTTTCTGATTTTTCTAACTGTCCAATCGCTTACGCCTTCATGATTTTGTTTCTGCATGTTATTAGAGAATCAAATGTGAAAGTCCAGGGGCCTTTAATTTTACATGACAGGTTGAATTATTGAAACTAAGTCATACTTCAAGTGATTTCTGTATGAATCTTTTTTTAAAACAAAGACTCTTTAAAAAAACGTTTATTGATGCTATGCTTATTTTATATAAAAAATAAATGTTCATATTGAGAGATATTTGTCATGTTTATCTTATTACATAAAAATCCAGATTTGTATAAGATAAATTTAGAGTTGGTTATGTGCAGTGCCCAAATTACAGCTAATATTCTGAAAGTTTGTTTTTAGGTCAGTCATTTAAAACTTTTTCTTCAGAATCATAGTTATTTACATGGTGACTAGTTAATCGAGCTATTCCACAAAAGTTCATACAGTAACTGAGGTATGACCCTCTACTAATAAATAAAACCTATCATGTGTAACAATGTTTCTGAGGGGGATATACATTTAGAATCCTAATGTACAGACTCCAGGTACACGTCTTTACCTACAGTAGTAGGCGCAAGGACTTTTCTTTGTCTTATCTCTGCTTTTTTCCATAATTATAGGACAAGAGATTTTATCAAATACCAGGATAAAATCTAAATAATCTGTACTTACAGCTTTCCCTTGATTTATCAATCTAATAATCCTGTCCAAATGGAAATCAGGTTAGTCTGGCATGGCCTCTTAAAGTATCATTTGCTTTTTTATAATTCCTGAATACTTTTCTTACTTGCTCATTAATTATCTTCACATTTATTTCTAGAATTTTGCCAAAAATTGAAATCAACTTAATGACCTTTAGGATCCTTCTCTTCTGCTTTTTGAAAAACCAATTTGCCCTTCTCCAAACCTGCAGAATTTTTCCTATTCTTTGATTTTTGTAAGATCATTGTCAATGACTCAGCACTGACATCTATCCTTCTTTTAATATTCTACAATACATTTTATTTGGGACTGGACTTTAATTTATGAAACTCAGTGGGTGGTTTTTATTTCCCTATAAATTTGTGGTATCAATTCATTTTTAGTTATGTTCCTTCCCACCCCACTCCTTTAGGCTAGAGGGCAACACCATCCTGCCACTCTCTCAG
The DNA here is from genome assembly GCA_028658325.1 of Potorous gilbertii. Lineage (NCBI taxonomy): Eukaryota > Metazoa > Chordata > Mammalia > Diprotodontia > Potoroidae > Potorous > Potorous gilbertii. The sequence continues at coordinate 9,764 of JAQQSK010008188.1, read as the reverse complement.
ACTTACAACCTAGAAGTTATCCTGGACTCTTTTCATCCTGCCCCTTCACCCCCATTTCCAACCTGTTGAAAAGGCCTATTGGTTTCACCTTTGCAATATATTCCAAATATGCCCCTTTCTCTCTTTTGACACTACTATCACTCTAGTACAATCCCTCATCTCCTACATCTTGATTGCTGGTGAATCTACCTACCTCCCAGTCTCTCCCCACTCTAATTCATTCTCCAGTCATCCACTAAAAGTGATTTTCCAAAAAAAACAGGTCTGATCATGTCACCTCCCTACCATCCCAACTCTACTCAATATTAATTCCAGTGTTTCCTATTAACTCCAGGAATAAATATGAAAAGTTTTGTTTGGCATTCAAAGCTTTTCATAACCTAGCCCCCTCCTACTTTTCCAGTCTTCTTATATTTTGTTCCTCTACATGTACTCTTGGATCCAGCGACAGTGGTCTCCTGGCTGTTCCATGAACAAGACACTCCATTTCTCAGTATGTTCTCTGGTTATCTTCTATGCTTGGAATACTCTCCCTCGACACCAACTACTGACTTTACCTGCTTTCTTTGGTGTTGCTGTTGAGTCATTTCAGTCATCTTTGGTACCTCATGACCCTGTTTGGGGTTTTCTTGGCAAAGATACTAGACTAGTTTGCTGTTTCCTTCTCCAGCTCACTTTACAGATGAGGCAATTGGGCAAATCGGGTTAAATGATTTGTTCAGGGTCACATAGTTAATAAGTGTCTGAGGACAAATTTGAATTCAGGTCTTCTTGACTCTAGGCCTGACACTATCTACTGTACTACCTAGCTGCCTCTGGCTTCCTTTAGGTCCAAATTAAAATTCCACCTTCTAAAGGAAACCTCTAACACAACTTAATTCAAGTACTTTCCCCCTCTTAATTATTTCTAATTTATCCTGTATTCATCCTTGCTTTATATAGGTTTGTTTGCATGTTGTCTCCCCACCACCACCACCACCACCATTAGATTATAAATTCCTTGAGGACATGGCCTTTTTTTTTTAATCCCTAGCACTTCTCATAGTGCCTGGAGTTTAGTAGGTGCTTAATAAATGTGTATTGAATTGATTTTATTAAGAAATTTAAAATGCCAAATTTGTAGACTTCTCAAAAGCTCTTATCTTGAATACACTCTTCTAGAGAAGTCAAAAGCCCACAGAAATTGACTAGCGGTTATCATGGTGTTATACATTTTGAGCTGGGAGAGAAACTGGGTTGCTGAGATAGTTTATTTATTTTATAGGTGAGGAAACTAAAACCAGAGAGATAAAGACATTTACTCAGGGTCACATAGCTCTTAGAGGTCTCAGGTGAGATTCAAATTCATGTCTTCCTGACTACAATTTCAGTACCCTATCTTCAATGTCTCTCAATAAACAAGGAGGTTACTAGCATGGCAGTCACTTTATAAACAGCTATCAGAATGTAGTCAGATTATTGAATGAATGAAAGAAATATAAAAAAACAAATTGTTAGAAAAGATAACAAGTAGATAAAACATACAATTATAACATTAAGCCAAGCCATTTAAATAAGATGTGAAGTGAGAAATTAATAGGAGTGAAGACATTAACTCCAATTAAAAACATTTCAGATAATTAATCTGATATATAACTGTTGTCACAAGGACACCAAAAAATGCCTCAAACCATCTCAACCAGCAAATATTTGATTACTTTGCCAAGCAGAGACCTTTAGAAGTCAGAGATAACACTACATATTCACAAACGTTTATTTGCGAAACATGGAAGAGAATAACAGAAGAAATGAGCAGAAATATTTCTCATAACAGCCAAATGTAGAGGAGGGAAAGGACAATGGAGAGATGTAGGCTACTGACAAAAATACAAGAGGTGAATTTAAAACTGGTTTAATGGATTGACTCAAACAATTGTCATTATATAACCCCTGAAGGAAATTTCCCAGGGATCTTTGCACCTTCTGGCTCATAGTCACATAATAAATGTCAGGGGCAAAATATATTCCCAAGTCCTGCTGATTCCACAGAAGCTGGGGTGAAGAACAGGAAGGAGCTTCAAGTCTGATGTCAGGAAATTAAACAGAGGCTAGGGATGCTTCCCCAGATGAATGGGGACGGGGAGAAAAATGTGGTGGCTCATGCATCCTCCTCTCTCCAGTCAGCCTTTCAGAAGAGAAATAAGAATAAGGTACATCTAAAGTAATGACTTTGACCATATATGTCTAGCTGTTTGTGTGCGTATTAAAGACCACTAGGTAGTATAGTGGATAGAGCACTGATTCTGGAGTCCCAGGCTAGACCTGAATTCAAGTCTAATCTCAGACACTAAGTAGCTGTAAGACCCTGGACAAGACACTTAACTTCTGTTTCCTCTATTTCCTCAACTGTAAAATGGAGATTATTATAATACCTATCTCCTAGGATTTTTGTAAGGATCAAATGTGATATTTGTAAATCATGCCCGAAATATAATAAGCACTACATAAATGTTAGCTAATATTATTTTTGTTACATTTAGACTCCTTGTCCCCATTTTTAATTTTTCTTTCAGTGATATTTTTTCTTTTTAAACTTATTTTTAGTTTTCAACATTCACTTTGATAAGGCATGTATTATCTCTATTAAGGATCTTTGGTTACCAAGAGAAACCACTGACCATCAATTTATTATCAACTAGCCTAATTAATCAATTAATTATTGATTACCTGGAAACTCTGTCACTTGAGCTTTTCATTTGTCTTAGTTGTAACAGCTCCAATTCCTATAGCTTTAAGGTTTATAATCAAAATATCAATAACTGATATTTCCATTACATTTTAAGGTTTGCAAAACATCTTATCTCAAAGCACTCTCCTCAAGACAACCCTGTGAGGTAGGTAGACCATACAAGTACCATTAGCCCCATTTTATAAATTAGAGAAACTGAGGCTTAGAAAGGTAAAGTGACTTGCTCGAGGTCACACAGCTAGAATTTGATAGAGATGGAGGTCAAATCTTAGCTTTCTGACTCCAAGTTCATTGATTGTACTTTACCTGGGAAAAGTTGGCTCTGTCCCCTCTAAACCTGGCAGGAAGTACAGAGAGCTTGTTCCTATAAAGTTGAGAGACCTCCATGGTGAGACCTGAGACTATGGGAATCATGTGCAGAATAAGTTAAGAATTGTATGGGTGACTTTTGGAACTCTCAGTACACCCAGAGGTTCTCCTCATATGAATCAGCTGTTAGAGAGCTGGACCCTTGGAAAGACAACAAGTGCCACCTGCTGGAAACTGAGACCAGTGGCCAACTGATGCCTGCTGAGAACAACAAGACAGCAGACCAGTAAGAACCAAGTTTCATACCTCAGAGAGAAGCCAGAGGGGATTAATTATGTCATCACATATTGGGCAAACTCCAACCACACAGGCTAGCCTAAGTGCTCCAGCCTAGGGCAGTGCTGTAAGTCAAGGACACTATTCAAGTTTTCTGGAAGAGAGCTTCTCACTCTTCAGTGTCGGGTAGTGAAGGGGAAGGTGAGAGAGAGGTGAAAGAATAGGAGGAGGTGGGGGGGGGTATTTACTTTGAGCTTGGATGGATGTGAATCCTATCTGTTTCTATTAACTTGTAAATAAAGTCATGCTGTCAGTCTGTACATCTGTAAAGGAATTTGTGACTACTCTTGAGTGGGTGAGTCTGGGGCATCATATATTAAAGTTTGGAGATGATATAGAAAATTAACAAACAACTAACTCTTTGTGACCCCATTTGGGGTTTTCTTGATACTGAGTGGATTGCCATTTCTTTCCCCAACTCATTTTACAGATGAGGAAACTGAGGCAAAGAGGGTCTCCCCCCCCGAGGAAACCTCTGACATAGCAGTGTTATGTCTTTTTTTTCTAATTCTGATCTTAATTATAAAGCATTTGGAGGGAGAACAGTAGATTGTTAGAGTTGTCCCCTTAGAGACACACCCAGAAGCCAGACCCTCACATAGATGTAAAGAAGAATACACAAATTTCCAAAATGCCTGAATTCCAGGAAATTTCTATTTTCTTGTTTGCTTTTTTTTCTGGCTTTGTAAAGACTTTAAAAAAGAAAGAGAGGGGAAAAAAGGAATTCAGCAAAACCAACCAACATATCAACTGTTTATCGGAGTACGTGCAGTATTCTACACCCATGGTCCCTTGCCTGAGTAATGAAGGGAGGGAGTAATACTTTCTCAGTTCTGCTCTGCATCCATGCTTAATTAGCATAATTATTTATACAGAATGTAGCTTTATTGTATTAGAATTTTCATGATAGAAGATCCCCCTGGAAGGTTAAAAGTCATCCTGTGATCCAAAAGACAGGGCCAGCTGGAATGTCAGAGATCATCGGGGCCAAGCCCTCATTTTCTAGATGAAGAAATCATGGTCCAGAAAACAGAAATGAAGCTCAAAGTCATAGAAGAAGTTACTGACAGAGCTAGAATATATCAGAGGATATGCAAGAAGTGCTGGAAATGGAATCCCTATCCCCAGAAAAGCAGAACATGGTAGTCAATGTCTGACACCCTCCCTATAGGGGTGGGGAACCTGCGGGAACCTCTGAGGCTACCTGTGACCCTCTAGATCCTCAAGTGTGGCCTTTGACTCAATCTAAACTTCACAGAACAAATCCCCAGGACCTAGAAGGCCACATGTTCCCTACCCCTGTTAGACCCACCTACCCTGGGAATACTCACTGCTTTCCTCATAGGCAAACAGACTGGCAACCTAAACAGTTTTATTTATAAGTTAAAAAGAACTGCTAAGATTCACAACAATCCAAATCTAGGTCTTTGCATGTGTAATTTGCTCATGGGACAGATCCTACCTGGACTGACAGACTCCACCCTTACCCCTGGGTCTCAGAGAGGATAGTAATAGATATTAACTGACCAGAAGGAAAAAATTAGCAATCCATGCTATAGCAACCAGCTGAAATAGAAACAAAAGTAGCAGGATATGACTATTTGAAAAACTGATTTTTTTTTTTTGTCCCAATAGATGAAATGAAATCACATTCTTGAGACTGGAAACTACTCATACTGGAAGTAGCCACAACTTCATGATGTCACTTGGAAAAAAAAAGTCTTACATTGTAGAATATCTGGGTTTGCAGTATTTGTAGAGCATGAATGTTTTAGGGAGCTACATTATATAAGGAAAATATTAAGCATAAGGGTACAGGCATGGTCAGGCCTGGGTCCAGCAACACAACTGAGCCAAAGAGTCTTTTCTTCCAGGAAGGAGAAATAACATGAAAAAAACTTAAATATATTTTTATTTATTTCATTAAATATTTCTCAATTACATGTACATTTTTTTAAACATTTTGAGTTCCTAATTGTCTCCCTCGTTCTTACCCCTTCCTCACCCCTTGAGAAAGCAAGTAATAAGATATTGATTATAAGCAGGAAGTCAAATAATATGAACATTTGAAAAAAGCCTAAATGGCCTTCAAAGGTACAGACCTAACTTCTGTAAGCTGTACATGTTTATTAATGAATTATTATATATGATATTATATAAATTAATATTTAAATTAATTATAGGTGTATTTGCATATATATAAAATGTTTATAAATTAACAAGACTCTCCATGCTCCAAAATCTTTCTGTGTTTGCCCCTCATTTTTCTAAGCTAACATCAAATGAATGATTGAATGAATGAACACATGAATGAGAATTTAATAGGCCCTTACTTTATTCCAGGCTTTGTGGTAAGCACTAATGATACAAAATTTTTTTTTTAACAAAACAGTTTCTACCCTAAAGCTTACTTTCTAATAGGGAAAAACAACATATAAAAGGAAGTGATGAAAAAGGAAGGGTCCTCAGTTTATATTCCATTATTATTAGTAGTAGAAGTATTTAGGCTAGTAGTAGCTCATATTTCTATAGCATTTTCTAGTTTGCAAAGCACTTTCCTCACAACAGCCCTAGTGAGGCAGAACAGGGGTTTTTATGCCCATTTTACAAATGAAGAAACTAATTCCCAGGAAGGTGACATCATATGATACAAGTCACAGAGAAAAAAAATTCAAGTCTCCTGACCTTAAATCCAATTTTCTCACCACTAAGCCATGTGGCCTATCCCCATCCTTCAATTTCCTGATCCCCTTATCTCTTCTATTCCCCCATATCTGTGTTCTGTTTTCCAGCCTCAGTTATGGGTTCCTCAGCATCAGCTTGTGTCTCATGGTGAGACAGCATGGTGTAGGAAATATCCCCAGAGAGGGTCAATACATCAGGGTTTGGATCCTGGCTCAATTACTACTTAAGTGACTTTGGGTAAGTACCTTTCACTCTCTGAGTGTCAGTTTCTTCATCTGAAAAATAAGGGGATTTAAATGGATTGTCTTTTCTAGCTCTAAATCTTAGGATCCTAGCGTTTTGAGACCTGCAACATTTTCCTCTCAGCGTCCTAGGGGTACACTCAAGGGGTTAAAGTGTCTTTCTCTACTGCTCTAGGCTTCAAGCTTTCACTCTAATTTCTCCCCAGACCCTACTGTTAGCTACCAGAGATTACCACCCAAGTTAAATTTAACCAATTAACATTGATTAGTTTTTACAAAAGGTTATTTACTTTGAAGTTACATTAAGAACAGAAGGATAAACATTTCCTCCCAATATCTTGGGGGACACACTCTCCACTCTGCCACTTTGGTCCCTGGAGAGATTGGGCATGTACTTAACATAGTTTCTACTTTGCATTAAACACCCCTCCCCCCCTACTAAGGTAAAATTTAGTCAAGGGTGTACTGGAATACTCATAATGTTAAATCTTTTAATGTGAACCTATCAGAAATCTACAAATGCTACAAATAAGGACTTGATTTATTGTTTTATTGATTATCTAAATTTAAGAAAATTATGATGTTAATAATGCAGATTAAACATGAGTCTATCATGCATACATTTTCCCCCAGAGAGCAGATTGTTAAACATTTACCAACATATTCCTGCAACAAGTCCAAATGCAAGATCACTTCTGGATGAACCTTTGTCTCAACTACTAATGGGCTGTTCCTGGAGGTCACTCCTCATTCCTCTGGCCCTCAGTGCTAGACTGGCTAGCTACAAACTTTAACTAATCTTCTACTCTCAGATCTGCTGGTTGCTCTGTCTCCTGACTTTTCAAAACTCACAAGGGTATATACTTCAATCTCTTTCACTTAAAAGGAAAGAACAAAAATCCAAAGCAAAAGAATCAAAGTCCATATTCTTCTTGGCCTCTGACAGGGAGAGCCCAAGGCCTCTCCCCTTACATCACTGTCTCAATTCTCTCACTGGAACAATGACAAACAGGAAGAAATCACCATAAAAGAAGAAAGAGGTTCTGATCATCTAGTGCCTTTTGGATGCATCTCTAATTCTGGCCACACAGCCATAGCCAATCACAGAAGCCCCTGTTCAACACATGGTTAGAAGATTGGAATGAGTAACAGGATGTCTACCAATGTTCCAAATTTCATGTGGGAATTGCATCAACTAAGCACTCTGCACATGTTTGTAAGGATGGGGCTTAGTGACCAGTTCCCCATTGCACGCATCATGAATTCTCAGTTTTAAGGCTTCGTGCCTGCTGTGGGTAAAAGGAAGTCAATTCTGCTACATTAGTAATAGGTTAAACCTAAGAGACTTGATCAAGGACAGACAAATTATAAGTGCCAAATTCAAGCCTCCTGACCCCCAATATAGTGCTCTTAAAGCCATACATTGATGCCCTCACGTAGTACTCTATATGTAACTCTCTAATACACTTATTTAATATTGTGTATTGCAACTGTAACACTTACCTCACTTCCCCCACACAGGGTGGGCCACTGTGAGTATGGGTCAGCATCCTTTGAGAGCTCAAGTTCTGAAGAGCTCAACAATGTATTTATTTTCACCAACAAGTTAACCAAAAATGATAAATTAGATAAACGCAAAGGATTTAATTTAATAGCACAGCAAGACAGATGACATGGAAAATTTCCCCCTGTGCACATGAGTCATATTCACAAGTTTCCATATAAGCAGTGGGTAAAAGCCCTCATATAAAGGATACACTTGATCAGAGAATATATGTGAAGGGAATCACATATGGCAAGTAAACATGTGTCTAGGACACATACCTCTACAAGGCACCCATATTTCTGGAGATGATATGTATCATCTCTGATTATACATATGGTGATGTCATTGCTTCTGTCTGCTGTGATCATATTGTCATCCATGGACCATGGACATCTCCATCTCTGGTGAAGATCTTGACTGAGTAATAGTATTGTTGTCACTTTCCAATGATCAACTCTACTTAATAGCCACCCTTGTAATAAAGAAATATTGTCCAGTTATTTCAGTAGTATCTAACTCTTTGTGATTCCATTTGGAGTTTTCATGGCAAAGATACTACAGTGGTTTGTCATTGTATTAGCAAGCACACTAGCACACAGGGTGGGCTGCTAGCACAGATTCTTTGATCTGCTTTTCTAAAAGAACAACAACTTTAAAGGGGTCAAAAATCTTATTTTAATTAGAAAGAAGGAAGTATAGAAAATACAAGCAGAGAAATTAGTATGGAGATTAAAAAGATAGGGCCCCAACTGTCTGAACAAAGTAATACAACCCACCTATATACATCACCAGATTGGAAGAGCACCTACATCTGGAAGAGCACCTACATAGCTGGTGAGCTCTTAATAAAAGACCACTCAATGTCTCAGGCAAGGAATCAAAAGATCCTTCTCATGAGCAAGCCCTCAAAGCAAAATGCCAACCTCCCAGAATATATAACAAAGACTCATCTCCTAATTGCCTCAGAACCAGCAGGCACAAAACCTACATGACTCAGTACAGCTGTGAATTATCAGGGTTCAAAACAGATCAATCCTTCAGATGTTTACAATTTGGCCTGAACCTAGAAAACTGAACTCTGAAAAAAAAAACAACAAAAATTCTCACTCTCTTCATGTTTCTCCAACTCATTTTACAGATGAAGAATTGAGACAAACAGGATGAAGTGACTTGCTCAGGTTCACACAGCTAATAACTGTCTGAGGTCAGATTTGAACTCATGAAAAAGATGAGTTTTCCTGACTTCAGGCCTGGCACTCAATCCACTGAACCACCTAGTTTCCTCCAATAAAGAAATAGAGTTAAGCAAAATAAAATTTTGACCTCTTTTTTCCTAGTGTTGAATCAAGGTCTTGGCCCAACCTGTGTATCCTGATGGGTTTAGAAAAGTCCTTTTAACTCCTACTAAGTTCTAAATGTCGGATTACAACCAAAAAAAAAGGAAAAGAAAATGGGAGGACTACATTTCACACACACACACACACACACACACACACACACACACACACACACACAATTTATTTTCTTTTTTTAACAATGCTACCTAGTTAATATGCAAATGAGTTTGTGAGCAAGAACCAAAAATGACATAATAGATAGATAGATTGCTGAGCTTTGAGTCAGAAAGACCCAGGTTCAAATCCTGTCTCCCACACTTACCAGCTATATGATCCTGAGCAAGTCATTTAATCTCTCTAGCCTCATTTTTCTGTAAGATTGGAAAATAAAACTATCTACTTCACAGTGTTGTTGTGAGGGCTAAATGAGATTATATATGGAAAGTGCTCTGCAGCCCTTAAGTATTATATAAATTATATAAATATTATTGTTATTAGATTATCTTCCTTACTGCCATTTGTGACTTTACTTACTTCTACTGTACATACTTTTCAGCAGCCACACTTCTGATTTGGGGAGT
>JAQQSK010008187.1:0-13615 GCA_028658325.1 Potorous gilbertii | reverse complement strand
GAGGTCAGAGCTGAGACTGTACTTCCATCTGAATCTTCAGAAAGGACTATGAACTGCTCGCAAGCACAAGCAGCTCTCCTGGAACAGCTGAAGAAGGAAATAGAAGATAAGCTGGCCAATGATCTTAAAATTATTAAGAAAGAAAAAAAAATACCATTCACTCAACAGGAAAATAAGAGGGAAAGGGGAGAATGAAGAAGGGACTAAAAGTGGGAGGGAGATTAAGGGAGAGATTAGTTCTTTTTTTTAAAATTTACTTATTTATTTTTAGTTTTCTACATACATTTCCACACAAATTTGAGTTCCAAATTTTCTCCCCATCTCTCCCCTCCCTCCACCCCAAAACACCCTGCATTCTGACTGCCCCTTCCCCCAATCTACCCTCCCTTCTATCACACCCCTCCCTTCTCTTATTCCCATCTTTTATCTTTTCCTGTAGAGAGAGATAGATTTCTATACCTCATTACCTGTATTTCTTATTTCTCAGTTACATGCAAGAACTATTCTCAACATTCGTTCCTAAAACTTTGAGTTCTAACTTCTCTCTCTTCCTCACTCCCCACCTATCGCCACTGAGAAGGCAACAAATTCAATATAGGCTGTATATGTGCAGCTTTACTAAAGAATTCCATAATAGTCATGTTGTGTAAGACTAAGTATATTTCCCTCCATCCTATCCTGCCCTCCCATTTATTCTATTCTCTCTTTTGACGTTATCCCTCTCCAAAAATATTTACTTCTAATTACCCCTCTCCTCTCATTTGCCCTCCCTTCTGTCATTCCTTCCACATCCCATATGTCTCCTTCTCCCCAACTTCCCAGTAGTGTAAGATAGATTTTCATACCAAATTGAATGTGCATGTTATTCCCTCCTTAAGCCAAATGTGATGAGAGTATGCTTCACTTTTTCTCTCTCACTCCTCCCTTTTCTACTCCATCATAAAATCTTTTCATGCCTTTTTTAATGCTAGATAATTTCCCCCATTTCATTTCTCCCTTTCTTCTCCCAATATATCCATCTCTCACCCCTTAATTTTATTTTTTTAGATATCATCCCTTCCTATTAAACTCACCCTGTGACCTCTGTATATATATTTACATGTGTGTGTGTGTGTGTGTGTGTGTGTGTGTGTGTGTAATCCCTCCAATTACCCAAATACTGAGAAAAATTTCAAGAGTTACAAATATTTTTTTTTCCATGTAGAAATGTAAACAGTTCAACTTTAGTAGGTCCCTTTTGATTTCTGTTTCCTGTTTACCTTTCCATGCTCCTCTTGATTCCTGTGTTTGAAAACCAAATTTTCTGTTCATCTCTGGTCTTTTCATCAAGAATGCTTGAAAGTACTCTGTTTCATTGAATGGCTATTTTTTCCCCTGAAGTATTATACTCCATTTTGCTGTGCAGATGATTCATGGTTTGAGTATTAGTTCCTTTGACTTCTGAAATATCATATTCCAAGACTTTTGATACCTTAATGTAGAAACTGCCAGATCCTGTATTATCCTGATTGTATTTCTGCAATACCCAAATTGTTTCTTTCTGGCTGCTTGCAATATTTTCTCCTTGACCTGGGAATCCTACAATATTCCTAGGAGTCTTTCTTTTCAAATCTCTTTCAGGAAGTGATCAGTGAATTCTTTCAATATTTATTTTACCCACTGGTTCCAGAACATCAGGGCAGTTTTCCTTGATAATTTCATGAAAGATGATGTCTAGGTTCTTTTTCTGATCATGACTTTCAGGTAGTGTCTCCTGGATCTATTTTCAAGGTCAGTTGTTTTCCCAATGAGATCATTCACATTGTCTTTTATTTTTTCATTCTTTTGGTTTTGTTTTGTAATTCCTTGGCTTCCCATAAAGTCATTAGCTTCCATCTGCTCCATTCCAATTTTTAAAGAACTATTTTCTTCTGTGAGCTTTTGAACCTCCTTTTCCACTTGGCTTGTTCTGCTTTTTAAAGCATTCTTCTCCTCATTGACTTTGTGGGCCTCTTTTCCAATTTGAGTTAGTCTATTTTCCTATTGTTAATTTCTTCAGCACTTTTTTGTGTCTCTTTTAGCAAGTTGTCGACTTGCTTTTTATGATTTTCTTGAACTGCTCTCATTTCTCTTCTCAATTTTTCCTCCACATCTCTTACTTGATTTTCAAAATACATTTGGAGTGCTTCCATGGCCTAAGATCATTGCATATTTATTTTGGATGTTTTGGATGCAGAAGCCTTCCTCTGATGGTATACATTGTTCCTCCTCCTCTGAACGGATGGAAGAAAATACCTGCTCACCAAGAAAATAACCTTCTCTTGTCTTATTCTTTTTTTCCTTTGTTGGGCATTTTCCCAGCCAACTACTTGACTTTTGAGTTCTTTGTCAAGGACCTGGCATACTCTGGGGCCCTGTAAGTTCTCAGTTCCTCTGAGGTGGAACAAGTAAGGGAGAGGTATTTATTCCTCTCCTGGCCTGCACTCTGGTCTGTGAGTAGGATTCCCTTTCCAGAGCCTCCAACAGCTCTACCAAGCCAGCCAGCACTCCTCCTTACCCCCGGGCTGCCACTCGGGGCTGAGAGTCAGATCAGCTGCTCAATTCCCCCAAGGACTTCTAGACCAGAGCTCCAACAATGGAAACTGATGCTGCCTGGAACCAGGGTTAGACCACCACATTATCTTCTCACCCAAGTGAAAGAGTTTTCTCACTGACCCTTGAAGCTCTCTTTGGCATTTGTGAGTTGAGGAATCTGGGACTCACAGTTGCTTCTCCAGAAGACTGCTCCAGTTCTTTCCTTGACATGATGCAGCCCACATTGTGCTGCGCTCTGCTCTGTGCCTGATGAGATTGACCTTTCCTTTAGGCCTTCCAGGCTGCCTTGGGCTGGAAATCTCTTTCACCCTGTTGTTCTGTGGCTTCTCCTGTTCTAGAATTTGTTTAGAATCATTTTTTACCGGTATTTTATGGACTGTAGGAGGAGAGTTTCTAGAGGTGTGTTCTTCTACTCCACCATCTTGGCTCCACCCCCGAGTTTAGTTCTAAACAAAACAATCTCTAACCAGGAATATACAAAAATATCTACAATCTTCTTTTACATTGACAAAAAACTTGAAACTAAGGAGATGCCCTTCATTTAAGGAATGGATGAATGTTTTGGTATATAAATGTAAGGGCATCTTGTAAGAAATTAGGGAATAAGGGAAGGTTTTAGAGATTCTTTGGAAAAATTTTATGAATTGATTAAGAATTAAGTGAACTGAACCAGGAGAATATTTTATGCAGTAATAACTATATTCTAAAGACAAAAACTTTGAAATACTTAGAAAAAGTGAATGCTCAATCTTGATTACAGTGAACTCATGATAAAAAAACATGTTTCCCATTTCCAGATAGAGAGGTGATGAAACCAGGGCAGACTGAATTTTTTTTGAATGTACAATGCTAGAACACATTTTGTTTGGCAATACATTTTTGTAAAAAAAAAAATCAATTTTCATTCACAATAGTAGGGAATAACAATAGGAAGGATGGAAACTGATCTGCCTTTTCTAGTCCAAAAATTATTCTCCTTATCAGAGAAAACCAAAACCAAAAAATCTCAGGAATTTGTGTTTGGAAAAAGGTTTTCTTAAGGGGAACCAAATGAGATTTCACCTATGGCATGAAATGATTTCATCTTCCTTATAGGTGGTACTCCCTAATACACGTTCATAAGATCATAGGATCTTAGATTGGCAGGAAAGTACCTTAGAGATGATATAATTGGAGAACTCAGAATAGGAAGAGTATCAGAGCACATCTATTCCAAACTTAAAGCTAATTTAAAATTTAAAACATTCCATGTTACAGAGGTTAAGAACTTATCAAAGATGGTTTACAAAAACAAATAGAAATAGAAACTCAAATTTCTTTGTTCTAAACTATAGCTGCTCAAGAATCTCTGCTAAAAGCTTATGTAACATGTAATATTTACAGGGAAACTCCAATAAGTAGATGTATATATATTACTGGGGTCTCCCTTTACACTTTTTCATGCTCTAAATGTTAGAAAGGATTTTAATTTATTGTCACAGAATTAGTTCTCAAATCAAGAACCTGGCTTATGAATACAAATAGACTCAAAAGTCCATTGCAACAAAATTCCTGACTCTGTAAAGAGCTACATAGAAAAAGGAATCTTATTTACTTTTTTAAAGATCAACTTTGGAGAAATCTCTAAGTATTAGCCTCTCATTTATAAATGTCCTTGGAACACTTTAGGGTGGGTGGACAATGCTTAATCATATTACTGTTAAATACAATAAATGACAAATTAGTTATTCCATCATGCTCTATCAGCATTGTTTCCTTCATGTGAATTCTGTATCCAGCTTGCCTAAGGATGAATAATATAAAATAAATGTCATTATTATCAAAAGAAAAATCCCTTGAGTTAAATTATTTTCAACATTCACATACTACATGTGAATGTACTAAACTATCTACTTTGTCTATTCAGTCTTTATTGGGGATAATGTTCTAATGAGAGTTATTCAAAAGTGGAATGGATTGCTTGGAAGATATTATTGTATAATGGGTATTTTGTTGGACTTGGACTGAGGAAAACATAAGATCAGTTCCTGCCTCTGACATTTACTAGATTATGGGCAAATCACCTCTCGAGACTCAGTTTCTTCATCTGTAAAATGGAGCAATACTACCTATAGTAGCTCCACATCCTTCTCAAACACACATACACACATACACACACTGCTTTGAGGTCCTAATAAAATGAGGCAAGGAATTTTTTTTAATTGAAAGCATTATCTAAATATGAGTTATTTCAAGACTTAGCCCTAGACTTGGATATAGTAGCTTAATAAAAGCTTGTGGAACTGAATTCAAACAGAAACCCCACTAGTAAGTTATATTGCTGAGAGAATCTGTCTCAGGTATGAGTTGGATTAGAAGCCTTTTGATCTCCACCTCTTGGAATTTTGTGAACTATTTCCAAATATGCGTTTATAATTTTAGGATTCAAGTATCAAAAAGGTAAAATCACTCATAACAGTCAATCACTTGCAACAGAGGGATATGTTGGATAGTGTTTCAGGAAGATTATAATATCTATTTTTCATGTTATTTGTGTTTAATCTCTTTTCATTAAAATGCTTCATAGAAGAGCAGTAGGGTATGATAATTTTTCCTTTGAAGTACTGAAGGAGCTGGGATAACGACATGGGGATTGCTTGAGTGGCAGTCATAAAATCATAGATTTAGAGCTGGAAGGAAACTGAGAATCCATCTAATCCGATCTCTACATTTTACAGATGTGGAAATTGAGAAGTAGAGAGTGTAAATCACTTATCTCAATAGTCTTTAAATTTTAAAAATAAATGCTAGAGTAGAACTCAATTTTTTTGACTTCTCACACAACTATAAAGTAATAGATAAAATAAATTAAAATAATAATTTGGTATTTTGATGTACCATATGCTCATTGTGCAACAAGATATAAATAAAAACAGAAAAACAACCAAAAATCCACTATTCTAAAAGAACGACATATTTAAAAGTGTTTAGATTCAATCTCCAATCAGTTAGAGACATCACATGTGCATACACAATGTATATGCTAATATGTATACATAAATGTATGTGTATATTTCTATTGTGTTTATGTATTGATCCCATGTCTTCATGACTCCAAGTCTAGCAAACCATCACTTAAAGCAATACTAATGGAATATCTCCAGCATCAGAGACCTGACCACCTCCTATGCAATCTTTTATATTTTTTTGACTCATTGTTAGTAAGCATTGCTTTATATTGAACCTATTCATACCATATACATAAGGTTTTGTGGGTTATTTCTATAGAGTAAGTCATTGAATCATCCCATCATTCTAAGATGTCAAGAGGCTAAGCCCTGGTACCTATTCTGATGAGTGACTTTTCTATTCACTCAGTCAGTCATAGACTTCAGTCTAAGTAAGTACATAAAAACCCTCTACCAAGTACAGTAACCCTGAAAGGGAAGTAAGTCTCCTTGGATTGGCTAAGGAAATTTGGTCACACACTATGCATCATACATAAAAATACTATGCCAATATGGGCCCAGAGGGTCTGGTGGCGGATAGGAATCTCTTGAGGATGGGAAGGAATGTTCCTACCTCAGTATCAGTCTTGATCTCTTTCCTTTGCCCCCACCTTAACTAGAGGGGGACCCTATTTCCATCTTCCCATTAACACACTAATAGCATCCCTGGAAGAAATGATGCCAGGAACCAAGGATAGATAGGAGACATGTTCTACAAAGGGCTCAGCAGTCCATCCCCAAGGGTAAGAGCATAAAGATTCCATCAAGAGAACTCACAGGGACTATGTGTTATTATTTCATGATGTGTGTTTTCTGTGTTTGAGCCAACATTGTTTGTTTGTAATTGTGTGAAAGTGTGACAGAACTTGGTGATCATAGGGTGTATGGGAAGTATTTTATATCTACATTTCTAACTCGACCACATTAGTCAACAGGCTGTACTAAAATCTAATTGTGCCTGACTAATTGAAATCAGCTGAAACTTCATAGAGACTAGGGTAGGGAAAGACTTAAGCCAGGTTATTAAGTTCAATGACTGTTGCCATATTCTTGGTGAGAGGAGAGGAAAGCCTGAAATCAAGTTTTGTTCATGTGAGTGGTAAGAAGAGGTTGCATGTAAGAGATGGACTGGCAGTAAAAAATGTCAAGATCAGGAAACTAATCAGACATATGGGGTGTAGTAGAGTCAGGAATTGAAAATAATACTGAATATATGTAATCAGGAGATTGGAAAAAATGGTGGTTCCCTTGGCAAAAATAGAAAATTAATAATAATTAATCTTTATAGTACTTTGTGTTTATAATACAGTTCTTCAAAATAACCTAAAAGAGAATTACTAGATATGACTTTGAATGAAGGAAACTGAGGCTGAATTATCTATATAAAGCTGTAAGAGACCAAAGAGGTCTCTTAATTCAATGCCTTCATTCAGTAAATAAGGAATTGAAAACTGAAAGTTGAAGTATTTTGTCTAAAGTCATATAAATAGTTAAGAAGCAAAACCAAGATTCAAACCCCAAACCTTTGATTCCAAATCCAATGTTCTTTTCCCTCTGTCATGATGTTCTGGTCATCAAGGAGCAAAGATAAGCAACTAGAATGGGTGAGTCAAGACTTTCAGGAGCTTCTTGTCCAATTTCTACATTCTTTTCATTGTGCCATGGTGCCTATCAATTTAAAAAACTCTGCTGCCATATTTTTTATCAACATTTTTAAGAATATGTCAATGATACCATTCAGGACAGCCATTAGAAATAAGGCAGCATGATTCCAGATAGAATTTTCTTGTAATATTAACTTGTCACAGCTGACTAGGGTTTTTTAATTACCTTACAGTATGCTTCCTACTGGTTTACTAGCCTCCCACAGAAGTGGCACTGCCTGAGGTCCCTCATTCTTTCAATTTGTTTGAGAAAATGCTGCTTCTGGAGCAGTGGCCATGAAAGAGGGGGCTCAGTTTGGACTGGCAGCAATAGAGAAACAAGAAAATTAACAGTTATAAATCAAACAGAAGATGCACAAGGGTGAAGATGATGATGATGAAGATGGCAGTATTCATGATGATGTCAACTAATATCAATAGAGCACTCTACATACCGAACAATATTTTGGATATATGGTTACATTGGATCCTCAAAATGACTCTCTGGGGCAATAGATAATGAAATCTTTGTAATTACACCCATTTTAGATAAGAGTCAAGCGGGGTTAAGAAAGCTGAAATGACTTGGCCATGGTCACATGGTGACTATCAATGGCAACCTTTGAAACCAAGTCTCTTCTTAAACCAAGTTGTGGGCTCTTTACGCAAGGCTACTAAATACTGTGAAACCCACTCCCTCCAAAAAAAAAAAAAGAAAGGGAAAATGCCCAATAATTTCTTTTTTTTTCTTTTTAGAAATCAAAAATTTGTGAGGGATTAGATGGTACAGTCAGTTGAATTTCCTTATTTCTAGCAACCAGCAGAAAGAACGCTAACATAAGACATGAGCTGAAATGTTGGCTTCATTACTCATTAGTTGTGTAACCTTGGGGAAATCATATTTTTGAGACTCAATTTTTGTAAAATAGGCATCAGACTATGTCATTGATATAAAGGAGGACTTCTTAAACTTTTTCCACTCTGGACCCCTTTTTTGTGTGTTTCAACAGCATTCCAGCAATGCTGAATGTTATGTGGCCTGAGGATATGTGCTATGCAAAATGTGCATGCTTTGTGTTCAGAAGCAAGGCTGCAGTAAAATTGCAGATCCATCTCTGATTCATTATCCTTTTTAATTAATTCTTGACCATTTCATGTTCAGAAAATTTTTACTGTTGCCATTTTTTTCCAATGTCATGCGGGGTCTTGACCCACAGTTTAAGAAGTATTGATCTAAAGTGAGTGCCATAGCATAATTCCAAAAGGCATGATTGACCTCCCAGAGGGCGGAAAGTTGGATCACATCCCACTTATTAAATGATATGAAGTTTTCTTCAACAAATATCCATTTCTCTTTGACACAGTCATGCCTACCTTTTTTACTATACATCATTCTAACCTGCCCCCTCCATCTGCTATTTGAATTCCCAATCTCCTTCTTTCTGATCAGGGTATCATTCTTTATGCTGATATGATCCAACTGCTATCTGAGTACTTGCTACCTAGGCAACCATAGTTGCAGCAGCATAGAGAAATTCAGACATTGGTAAAAAGTCCCATTGCCTACCACCCTGATTACTTTGTGGATGAAGCATATGCCCTTCCAAAGGACAGGGTCTACATTCCAGGGAAGAGAAATCAGAATAACAGACCTACCCCCTACTCTTTTCATTTTAGGTAGGACAGAGTGAATTATACAGAAGGAGCAAGCTTGGGTGCTTCATCCATGTGTTATAGGCCTATTTATAATATGGATTGAATAGATTGTAGACATTTATAATATTTAGCTCCCAAACCCACTCTAATAAGGACACTACCATCATTGAAGTCTCCTAGGTGAGTAAGCAAGGTGTTAACTTTGACTTCTCACTTTTGCTCACCACACATATCCAATTACTTGCCAATATTCATATTTATTCTGCCAAAATTATTTACCTTCTTCCTTCTACTCATGTATTAATTAGTTTTCCTGTTTTATATCACTCCATCTTCATTGAACCTCTATTTATCTTTCAAAGTGATTTTCTTAAAGTGCATATCTGACCATAACCTTCCACTACTCAATAAATTTCAATGAGTCTTTGACATTATGATTAAACATGATTTCATCTTCATCTTATACTTTTTCAATTTTATTTTTACACATTTTAGTGTATACCTAATTATTAGTATAGTAGTATATAAGAACAAGTCATAGGTCCTGTCTCAAACACAATGGAGAGAACACCAACCCTGGAGTCAAGAGGATCTGAATTCAAATCTGGCCTCAGACAATTATTAGCTATGTGACTTTAGAGAAGTCATTTAACCCTCTTTGCTTCAGTTTCCTCATCTATGAAATGAACTGGAGAAAGAAATGGCAAACTATTCCAGTATATTTGCCAAGAAAACTCAAAATGGGGTCATGAAGAGTCAGAAACAACTGAAAGGACTGAATGACAATATAAAATATAGAGGGAACAGACTCAAAAATTTTTACCGTTGGAAGCATAATTAAAACAGAAAACCACTGGTCTAGATTGCTTCCAACCATCCCCTCTAGCTATGAATCTATAATGAGGTTTCTAGCTTTCTAAAAAAATTAATTTGGAAAACTTTTTATTGCAAGGTTTGTAAAGGCTCCCCCAATCTCTAGGATTGAAAAAAGTTAAGAGATTATGCCAAGCAGCTAGTATGCCTTTCCATAGTCAATGTTGTTTGTTATGGATGAATTAATCTGATCTCAGCGCACCTTGACTGTAAAGACTGTGGATAGACTGCTCTTGTAATGATTTCTCATTTCCTTCATATTTCCTTCAGTTTCCATTTCCCAGGTTGAAGCTTCTCATGCCAAATGACCACGTCAGAATTCACATTGACTATAAACTGAGTATTGTGCTAAGAGATAGGAATACCTAAATCGCATAAGAGATATTTCCTCTTCTGACACTGCATATAATCCAATAGAAGGACACGACATACAAGTAGAGATAAGTATTTATAAATTAATATCCACTCCTGTTAAATATTTTAGTAATAACTCAGCAGTCAGGGTCCCAAAACCATCTTAATAGGCCTAGAGTGTTGAAGAAATCAAATAATTCTTCATGTGGAAGATGACATGAGTTGAGTTTGGAAGGAATCCAGGAATTTCTAGAACTGGAAATTTGACAGCAGATCTTGTCAAATCTAAAGGATAGCCAGCACAAAGACAGAACAAGAGTTCGACTGTCCATCAGGCACATGAAGAATCAACATTTATGACTGATTTTATTAAATGAAATATATGTGAAATGGAGATTTGCATATGTCCACACCAACTGCAAAAGGTGTTGGGAGATGGGTGGATGGATATCCTGCAATGGGGGGAGTAGATTGAGAATTGATGGTAAATTTTAAATGATCTGACACATCACTCAGGTAGATTTTCACTCATTTGTATGTAAGAGTGAAGGACTCCATGTATAGCTGGTGACATACTGGATAGCATATTCTTTCCCACCCACATTAAGTCATATAGCTCCAACAATTAGGCTTGGAGTATTGGCCATTCATTTGTTTTTTCCATTCTAGATAGAGAAAGTATAGTTTCTGATTCAGGATCTCAAGGCAAAAGGATCTAGTGTCTAGGAATCCAGGCTGGATAGTTCATTGTATTCAGAAATGACTTTGTTAACTCAAGATGTTAACTCAAATGGGCTTTAGATTTCAACTTGGTGGGACTAAGGCAGTATCAGACCTGAGTTAAGATGTGAGCCTAATCACTCTTTCTTTTCCAGAACCAGAGGAAGTATAGGCAGTCACCGTGCATTTATTAAGTACCTACTATGTGCCAGGTACTATGGAAGAGATTATATGATGCCTTCCCCCTCCCTCAAATTTGAAAGAATTTTTATTTCTTTCTGTTTTATTGAAGTAATTTTGTAAAGGCTAATCTGATGTTAAATGGGTACTAATCACTGGGATGCTAAATGAAAGGGAAGCAAAATCAGTGGACTGAATACACTCTTTTACTACAAAAGAAAAATGGTGTCTAAGGCTAAGGGGATTATTGTCACACAGTATTTTGCAGTGATTGGAGGGACTGTTTGCAGTTCTTTGACCATACTGGCAGGCTGTAAAGCAGTCTGAAGGGGGTGACCTTAACAGGGAAGGGCCTTTTTTCATGCCAAGTGAAGACCAGCTGAAGGAATTAAGGATGTTCTTCCTGAAAAAGAGAAGAGTTGGGGGGGGGGAAGGGAAGGAGGGAGAGAGGAAGAAAGACAGAAAAGGAGGGAAGGGAGGGAGGGAGAAAAACAGAGAGGGAGGGAGGGACAAAGACAGAGAGGGAGGGAGAGAATGAAAGAGAGAGAAAGTGAGAGAGAGAGACAGAGAAAGAGAGAGGGAGAAAGTGAGAGAGAGAGAGAGAGAGGGAGGGAGGGAGTCAGGGAGGGAGGGAGAGAAAGAGGGAGGAGATGTGACAAAGGAAGACCTAGATAATATATCCATCTGAAAGACTACTATGTGAAAGAAGGATTTACCTCTCCTTTGCGGGGGCAGGGGGTGACCTTGAAGGCAAGAACTCAGGCTCATGAGAAGTTGCCATGTGGCAGATGTCACTCATTTCCTAACGATTATAGCTCTCTCAAAGTGGGATGGAATGTCCTGTCAATTATTGAATTCTTTTTTTCAATAGAAGTATTCAAGGAAACATTGGTTGACTACTGGTTGCATATGATTTTAATGGGATTCTTTCTCACATATGGGTGGAACAGCGTTATCTATGATCACATTTAGCTCTGAGTTTCTATATCTATCCTTCAAGTTTCTGTGAACCTTCTCCTCACAGGATTGTGATTTCTAACCTTTCTAGGACAAATTAAGATTCAGTACCTTAGAGGGAGATGGGTATTTTATTTACAAAATTGTACAGGTTGCTGACAGAAGACACTATATCCTTCATGAAAAGGTAATGATATTGTTTTGGAACAAATCATATAATTACCTCACAGAAGTATGCAAGCATTGAGGAAACAGTTCCCATCTCAGAATATTTCCTTGAGCTCACTGAGATAGAAAGAAGCTGCAGGGATCCATCAGTCACATATAAGTGGCTTCCACAATGCATTTACATGCCAAGCCTACTCCCTGGTCACAGAAACATAGGCTGTTAGAGCAGAAACAGGCCTTGAAAACAATCCATTCCAAACCTCTTGCTTTAAAGAAAAAGATAAATAACAGAGAAGTAAGTAATTTACTCAAGGTCACAGGTTAGTTAGTAATATGGAGCAGCCTAGAACCAAGTTCTCATGACTCCAAGACCAAAAGTCTTTTTACTGGGATGTTTCCAACACCCAGGAAGACCTTTCCTGAGGAACTAATAGCAACTGAAGTTTTAATTAAAATTAGGGAGAACGACAACGGCAGACACAACAATAATAAACAACAAACATTTCTTTTAAACAACATACTACATGTCAGGCACAAATAATAAATTCTGAAAAAGTGAAAAGGAATTCGACAAGATTGTTGGATTCCTTTCCTAAGACATAATGAGAACAAAGGGACAGAAGGAAGAAAACGTGGGGGGATCAGCAAAGCATGGTAGATCCTCAGATCTGGGTGAAGCAAAGAGAACCGGATGAAGGGCAAAATGAGAGTTTATAAGATCAGGGAGACATCGTTCTGTGGGGAACATTGCAAAGGAACAACACGGAAGCAGTTGGAACTTCCTAGACAGCAAGCATGTGGTGAGATGGATGTTGTGCTGAACTTTGAGTTAGAAAATCCTAAGTTCGGATAAAGACATTGGACAACTCGTTGAACCTAACAGCCTCAGTTACCTCCTCTGTAAAACTCTATAAGAATAGTAACCACCTTACACGGTTGTCGAGTGGATCAATGAGATATATGTAAAGTCTTTTACAAACCTCAAGACACTATGAAAATGAAGTTATTATCTTCCTTATTAGAAGCCGGGTTCTAAGAATCTATTGAAAGAGTTGGTTAGAGGAGCAACGCTATCGAATCCAAACAAAAACAGCACCAATGTTCAATTTTCTAAAGCTGCTGATGGATGGAAATGAAAAATATTGAGACTTTTGGGCTGGTGACTTGCTTAGCCAGACTCGGGAGTTCTGACAGAATTTGGTCTTACATAAAGCTCTCAATATGGATGCCAAAAATGGCCATGGAGGTAGGTACTTGGACTGTTTGTACAGGACTGGAGGTGAGGGTCCCTAGAGCTTTTTTGTCTCAAAATCCTTAAATTTTACCTTAAAATCTTGAATAAAGAAATAGTTGATTTTATGTAGTCACACTGACATAAGTGGAAGAAATCATACAACAAATCAAAACATAATACACTAAAACCCACACACACACAAACATGATCTGCTTCCACTTATGTCAGTGTGACTACATAACATCACTATAGTGAAAATATGCTCAATA
>JAQQSK010008186.1:0-13616 GCA_028658325.1 Potorous gilbertii | reverse complement strand
AGAGGGCAGACTAGGGGCAGCAGTCAGAAGTAAAACATTGGTGAGGAGGGAAAGGTAAAAGGTGAGAGAGAGAGAAGGATAAACAGGAGGAAAAAGTAGGATGGAGGGAAATACAGAGTTAGTAATGGTAACTATGAATGTAAATGGGATGAACTCTCCCCAAAAGAAGAAGTGGATAGCAGAGTGGATTAAAAACTGAAATCCTACAGTATGTTGTTTACAGGAAACACACTTGAAGCAGAGAAACAGATAAGGGGCTGGAACAGAATCTATTATGCTTCAGTAAAAAAAAATCAGGGGTAGCAATCATGATCTCAGACAAAGCAAAAGCAAAAATGGATCAAATTAAAATAAATAAGGAAGGAAACAACATCTTGCTAAAAGATACCATAGACAATGAAGTAATATCATTAATAAACATATATGCACTGAATGGTATGGCATCAAATTCTTAAAAAAGAAGTTGTCAGTTACAGGAGAAAATAGCAAAATTATACTACTGAAAGATCCCAACCTTTCCCTCTCAGAACTCTATAAATCTAACGACAGAATAAACAAGAGAGAAGTTAAGGAGGTGAATAGAATTTTAGAAAAGTTAGATATGTCAGACTTCAGGAAAAAAATTGAAAGGGAATAGAAAAGAATATACCTTTTACTCAATAGGACATGATACCTACACAAAAACTGACCTTATATTAGGGCTTAAACACCTCACAATCAGATATGGAAAGAGAAATATTAAATGCATTCTTTTCAGATCATAAAACAATTAAAATTACATTCAGTAAAGAGCAGTGAAAAGATAGATTAAAAATTAGTTGGAAACTAAATAATCCAGTATCAAAGAACAAGAGGGCAAAGAACAAATCATAGAAACAATCAACAATTTCATTAAAGAGAATGACAGCATTGAGACAACATACCAAATTTATGGGATGCAGCAAAAGCACTACTTGGGGAAAATTTATTTCTCCAAACTATTAAATCAATAAAAATCAGGTCATGCAACTTAAGAAAAAACTAGAAAAAAATAAAAAATTCCCAATTAGGTACCAAATTGTAAATCCTGAAAACCAAAGGTAAGATCAATAAAATGGAAAGAAAGATAACTGTTGAACTGATAAATAAAATGAAGAGCTGGTTTTATGGAAAGAACAGTAAGATAGATAAACCATTGATTAATCTGAATTTCCCCTTCTTTATTTTTAAATTTTTTTTTAATTTTTAGTTTCCAACATTCACTTTCACAAGATTTTGAGTTACAAATTTTCTCCCCTGCTCTCCTCTCCCCCCATGCAAAGACAGTGTGCATTCTGATTACCTCTCCCTCCAATCTGCCCTCCCTTCTATCACACCTCCCCGCTTCTCTTAGCATCTTGCTCTCTATTTTCTTATAGAGTAAGATAGATTTCTATACCCTATTGCCCAAATGTCTAATTTTCCAGCTGCATGTAAAAATAATTTTTAACATTCATTTTTAAAACTTTGAGTTCCAATTTCTCTCTCTTCCTCCTTCTCTACCCACCCCCATTGAGAAGGGAAGCAAATTCGATGTAGATTATGTATGTGTTGTGATGCAAAACACTGCCATAACAGTCATGTTGTGAAAGACTGTATTTCGCTCCATCCTATCTTGCCCCCCATTTATTCTACTCTGTCTTTTGATCCTGTTCTTCCTCAAAAGTATTTACTTCTGATTACCCTCCCCTCTCATTTGCCCTCCCTTCTATCATCCCTCTTCCACCTTCTCCCATCCTTCTCCCCGCCCCCTTCCCCCACTGCTTATCACTTTGCTCTTACTTTCCTGTAGGGTAAGACAGATTTTCATACCCAATTGAGTGTGCATGTCATTCCCTCCTTAAGCTAAATCCAATGAGAGTAAGGTTCACTCTTTCCCTCTCACTTCCTGCCTCTTTCCCTTCATTGTAAAAGCTCTTTCTTGCCTCTTTTATATGACAGATGATTTATCCCTTTTTATTTCTCCCTTTCTCCTCCCAATATATCCCTCTCTCACCTCCTAATTTTATTTTTTTTGGATATAATTTCTTCATATTCAACTCACCCTGTGCCCTCTATCTGTAGCTATAATCTCTCCAACTACCCTAATACTAAGAAAACTCTCAGGGGTTACAAATATTATCTTTCCATTTAGAAATGTAAACAGTCCAACTTTAATAAGTCTCTAATGATTTCTATTTCCTGTTTACCTTTTTGTGCTTCTCTTGATGATTGTATTTGAAAGGCAAATCTTCTATTTAGCTCTGTTAATAATACCTGAAAGTTCTCTGTTTTATTTAATGACATTTTTCCCCTGAAGTATTATAATCAGTTTTTCTGGGTAGGTGATTCTTGGTTTTAATCCTAACTTCTTTGACCTCTGGAATATCATATTCCAAGCCCTCTGATCCCTCAACGTAGAAGCTGCTAGATCTTGTGTTATCCTGATTGTGTTTCCACAATACTCAAATTGTTTCTTTCTGGCTACTTGCAATATTTTCTCCTTGACCTGGGAACTCTGGGATTTGACCACAATATTCCTTGGAGTTTTTCTTTTGGTATCTCTTTCAGGAAGTGATTGGTAGATTCTTTCAACATCTGTTTTAACCTTTGGTTCTAGAATATCAGGGCAATTTTCCTTGATAAAAGAAAAGATGTTGTCAAGGCTCTTCTTTGGATCATGGCTTTCAGATAGTTCAATAATTTTAAAATTGCCTCATGTGAATTTATTTTCCAGGTCAGTTATTTTTCCAATGAAATATTTCACACTGTTTGCTATTTTTTTTATTCTTTGGTTTTGTTTTATAATTTCTTGATTTTTCATAAAGTCTTTAGCTTCCATATGCTCCATTCTAATCTTTAAGGAATTATTTTCTTCAGTGAGCCTTTGGACCACCTTTTCCATCTGACCAATTCTGCTTTTAAAGGCATTCTTCTCCTCATTGGCTTCTTGGATCTCTTTCTGTCATTTGAGTTAGTCTATTTTTTAAGTTGCTATTTTCTTCAGCATTTTTTGAGTCCCCTTTAGCAAGAAGTTGACTTATTTTTCATGATTTTCTTGCATCACTCTCATTTCTCTTTCCAATTTTTGCTGTACTTCTCTTATGTGACTTTCAAAATCCTTTTTGAGTTCTTCCATGGCCTGAGATCAATTCATATTTTAATTTGAGGCTTTTGATGTAAGAGCTTGACTTTGTTGTCTTCTTCTGGTTGTATATTTTGATCTTCTTTGTCACTGAAGTAAGATTTTATAATCTGATTTATTTCCCAGTTTTTGCTCATTTCCTCAGACATTTATTTGACTTTTAAGATCTTTTTCAAAGAAGTTCTCTGCTTCCAGAGGGGGTGTACTCTCAGTCTCTGTACAGTCAAGCCAAATCTATGGGCCTAGAACTCCAGAAACAGCCACTGACACTGCTGTTGCTGATGCAGCTTCCAAAGGCTCCTCCACCCTCTCCACCACCCTGGCGCTGGACCACATTACTCATTCATACAGATCTGACAGGTTTTTTCCACTGACCTTCCCAGTTGTCCTTGGAGTTTGGGAGTCAAGAAGTCTGGAAAATGTCACAGCTCCCAGATATTTAATCCCCTCAAGGCCTGCTCAGGCCCTGTCTATGCCAGCATGGCCAACACTGCACTTTGCTCTGCTCCCAGCCTGACACAATAGATGCTTCCTATTGACCTTCCAGGATTTCTTGGGCTGGAGATTTGATTTACACTATCATTCTATTGGTTCTACAGCTCCAGAATTTGTTTAGAGTCATTTTTTACAAGTGTTTGGCAGGGCTTGGGGGAGAGCTCAAGGAAGTCCTTGCTTTTATTCCACCATCTTGCCTCTGCTCTGTGATTAGCCTAATTTAAAAAAAAAGAAAGAAGAAAACCAAATTTCCAGAATCAAGAATAAAAAGGGTGATTTACCACCAACGAAGAGGAAATTAGAGCAATCATTAGGAAATATTTTGCCCAATTATATGTCAACGGATCTAACAATTTAAGTAAAATGGATGAATATTTATGAAAATATAAATTTCCCAAATTAATAGAAGAGAAAAAAGTATATTTAAATAACCACAATTTAGAATAAATACTTAAACATGTCATCAATGAGCTCCCTAAGAAAAAAATCTTCAGGGCTCACAAGTAGATTCTACCAAACATTTAAAGAAAAATTAATTCCAATACTATATAAACTATTTGGGAAAATAGGTAAAGAAGGAGTCCTACCAAGTTCATTTTATGACACAAATATGGTACTGATACCTACAGCAGAAAGAGCTAAAACAGAGAAAGAAAAGTACAGACCAATTTCCCTAATGAATATTGATGCAAAAATTATAATTAAAATATCAGCAAGGAGATTACATTAATATATCACAAAGATCATACTCTATGGCCAGGTGGGATTTATATCAGGAATGCGGAGCTGATCCAATATTAGGAAAACTATCAGCATAATTGACTATATCCATAAAAAACCCAACACAATCATATAATTATCTCAATAGATACAAAGCTTCTGACAAAATACTGCACCCATTCCTATCAAAAATGCTAGAGTGTATAAGAATAAACAGAGCTTTCCTCAAAATGATAAGTATTATCTGTCTAAAACCTTCAGAAAGCATTTTCTATAATGGAGATAAGCTGGAAGCCTTCCCATTAAGATTAGGGATGAAGCAAGAATACCTATTATTACCAATGCCAAAAAATATTGTACTAGAAATGTTAGCAATAGCTAGGAAAAGAAAAAGAAATTGAAAAAATTAGAATTGTCAATGCAGAAACAAACCTATTACTCTTTGCAGATGATGTGATAGTATATTTAGAAAATCTTAGAGACTCAGCTAAAAAGCTAGTTTAAATAATGAAAAAATTTAGCAAAGTTGAAAGATATAAAATAAATCTACATAAAGCATCAGCATTTCTATATATTACCAACAAAGCCCAACAGCATGAGATTGAAAAATAAATTCCATTAAAAAAATTGTAGAATACCTTAACCAGGAAGAATAAAAACAGAGAAGGAAAATTATAGATCAATTTCATTACTGAATATGGATGCAAAAATCCTAATTAAAACAGTAACTAAAAGATTACAATACTATATTACAATGATTATACATCATAACTAGGCAGGATTCATACCAGGAATGAAGAAATGTTTTAGCATAAGGAAAACTATTAACAAAATTTATTATATCAATAAAAAAAAGCAACAAAAATCATGTGATTGTACCAGTAGATGCAGAAAATACATGTGATAAACATGTGATAAAGTACAACACTCATTTCTATTAAAAACACTGGTGTTTGACAAGTGTAAAGACTTAAGTTTGGGGGACAAAAATTCATTATTTGGTCAAAATAATGTTGGGAAAGCTGGGAATGCTGGGAAAGCAGTCTGGCAAAAATGGAGCATAGACCAATATCTTACATCATTTACCAAGATAAGGTCAAAAATGGATATATGACCTAGTTATAAAGAGAGATATCATAAATTTGAAGAACATGGAACATCTTACCTATCAAATTTATGGATAGGGGAATAGTTTATGAACAAACAAGTGATAGAGAGCATTATGAGATGTAAAATGGATATTGATAAATATTGGAGGGGATGTTGTAAAACTGGGACTCTATTCACTTTTGGTGGAGTTGTGAACTGATCCAACCATTCTGGAGAGTAATTTGGAACTATACTCAAAGGGCAATCAAATTGTATATAGCCTTTGATCCAGTAATAGCACTACTAGCTCTGCCTCCATGTACAAAAATATTTATAATAGCTCTTTCATTTTGGGTGGCAAAGAATTGGAAATTGAGGGAATGTTCATCAATTCATTAATGGCTGAGCAAGTTTTGGTACATGAATGTAATGGAATATTATTGTGCTATAAGAAACAAAGAACAGGCAGATTTCAGAAAAACCTGGAAGACTTAGATGAAGTGATACAAAGTGAAGTGAGCAGAACCGGAATGTTGTATACAATACAGCAGCATTGTGTGATGATCAACTATGAATAACTTAGCTTCTCTTAGCAGTCCAATGATCAAAGACAAGGATTCATGATGGAAAATGCTATGTCCATCCAGAGAAAGAACTGATGCAGTCTGAATGCAAATTCAGAAATGAAAAAATGAAAAGCATATATTTATCACTTTAAGTTTTTTCATTATTTTTAAAATTTTGGTCTATTTCTTCTCTCACAACATGACTAATATGGAAATATGCTGTACATGCTTGCACATATATAATGTCTATAAAATTGCTTACCATTTTAGGGAGGGAGGGAAAGAGGAGGAAAAGGAGGAAGGAAGAAAATTTGGAACTCAAAAAAATTTTAAATTAATGTTAAAAATTGTCTTTATGTGTAATTAGAAAAAATAAAATACTATTTAGAAAGTAAAGTGGAACCAACTTCCACTTTAAATTAGAAAAAAATTCATGAGAAAAATTTAAAAATTATAGAAAAAACTTTAAAATGAACTTTTTTGCCTTTTAAAATTATCAGATGCTTTAAAAATGGGAAAATAATTTCACTTTCTTTAACTATTATCAATACAATTTACATGTAAAATCCTTAATCCAACTTTGAGAACCTATTATTGAAATATACTCTAAACCTGGATTTCTATGATAGAAAAAATTTGAAGTCAGTTTTATATATATGTATACGCTTCTTAAAGAAAACAGTCTAATTCTGTTATTTTCACAAAATTTACTATTCCACTTAATTAGAACACTTTTATCTTACATCTTTACATTATTATTTTTTCTAATCATTTCCCTCTTTAGGATGATGTCATCTCTATATCCTAATTTGACTAAAAATACAGGTTAAAATTGAAAGATTTTCATTCTTGCATTCAATTATAGTAGCTCAGAGATGTTCCAGTATCAATCTATTATTTAATAAATTTAGTATTGTAGTTACAAAACTTCTACTACCTATCTGTACTGATTATAGAATTTTCTATATAAAGGAAAAGAGGGGCATAGTTATAACAAGTAACATCATAACAGGGACAAAACTCTTTTAGCTCTGTTTGATTCCAGGCATCAGTTACATCTGAGAGTCAATCATGTAATCACAGATTATCAAAAATAAGGCTCAAGATTAAACATGTGGGGAAATTTCCTTTTCAGAAAGGGAATAGCACAGTGAGGAAATAAGAGTCAAAAGCAGCCTACCTCAGGCCATGCCAACGTTGTCCCCAAAACTTTTTCTAGGCACAGATAGCCACCATTAGCAGTTCCCAGACTGTTGCACAAGCTATTTTCTGCTAATGGCTTCGTGACAATTCAGATAACTACACATGTAATCAAAACTCAAAACAACAGTAAATTATAATCTAATGAATTTTTTTTACCTCAAATAGCAAAATATCACTAAACACAACTTAGGGCTTGAATATCTTTCTTGACATTTCCTTAAGAGTGAATATTTCATATATTCTTTACTTAAAAACTAAAACTAACCATAGTATGAGATGGTGACTCATCGTTAATATGATGAAGCTGCACATTTAAACTATTCTATATGCTTTCATAAGAGACAAAAATTTTCAAATGAGAATTTGCTCTTAGAGTAAACTTATTATTGGTTTTGTAACAAGACACCTCATTAAATAACAGTTTTCAAGTATTTGTTTTTATCACATCTTTTTAAAAGCTCAATTCATAATTTACCACCATACAGATTAAAAAAGAAACTGTTTTGTCTAACAGCATTTCTGTTATAATGGTCTTTCAAATTTAACAATATAAGAAAATTTTGAAATATAATAATAACATAAACAATATCATGTATTTTAAACATCAGATAAAACTTATTACCAGTAACATGGCATCAATTCAGCTAAATGCATTTCCAAATTATCCTATATAAAAGATTATCAATCGTATTACCTTTGTCATTTGAAACCCACTTAGAATTGTCTGACATGGAAAAATTACATTCAATTACAGAAATAATGATGATAATATAGTGCTTAGCATATGCCAGTTACTGTATTTAGAACTTTACAACCATTATATTATTTTGATCCACACAGTAACCCTTGGAGGTAGTTATTATTACTATTTTTCTCTTTATAAAACATGAATCTGAGGGAAACAGAGGTAACTTACTTAAGAGTACATAGCTAATAAATTCCTGCAAGCAGAATGTAACTCAACTTTCCTTGCATTTTTCCAGCATTTTTTCCAACACCTTTATTTGGGAACCTGATCTGCAATGAGAGGGGTTAAGAGGATCAGAAAGAGAGGGTCTCTGAAGTGGGTGAGTCACAGAAGATCTTTGGTTTAAACAAACTTTTCCCTTTTCATGGTCAAGGAAAGGTTAACAAGAGGTAAATGAATATAAAGTATAAACCATATACCTATTTTTTTCCTTCACTTAGGGATTACTTCCAAACTAACTGCCTTCCTTCACTGCTAAAATAAAAAAGCTATAAATCTTCAGGGGAAAAATTATCTAAGTGTTATTTACCTTTAAGACATTAATAGAAGGACTGCACCAAAATGGCAGAGTAAAAGGATGGACCTGCTGTAGCTATCTCCTTACAGCCCATAAAATATCTGTAAAAAATGACTCTAAACAAATTCTAGAGCAGCAGAAGTCACAAAACAACAAAGTGAAATAGATTTCCAGCCCAAGATAGCCTGGAAGGCCAACAGGAAAGGTTTATCGCAGTGGGCTCAGAGTGGAGCATAGCCCAGCCTGGACCACACATCAGGGATAGGACTGGAGCAGGATTCAGGGCACAGAATCACGGGCAGCAGTTGTGGTTCCCAGATTTCTCAACCAACAAGTGCCAAAGACAGCTTCAAAGGTTAGTAAGAAAGCTCTTTCACCTGGGTGAGAGGGGAATGCAGTCTGGCCCTAGCCCCGGGCCCAGGGTGGCAGCAGCCATTACAGCAGCAGCGTCCACTTTTGGAGCTCTCAGCCTAAAGATGCTGGGAGAATCAAGCAGCTGATCTGGATCTCAGCCTGAGTGGCAGCCCTGAGGTGAGAAGGAGCCCTAATGTGAGAAGGAGCCCTGATGTGGAGGAACTGGAGGCAGTTGTGGAGAGGGAACCCTACTCTCAGATCCTGGGTAGAAAAGCTTGTGGTTGTTCCCAGACAGGCCAGGAGAGGAGTAAACTTCTCTCCCTTGATTATGCCACCTTAGAGGAACTGAGAACTTAAAGATCCCTAGAGATATCTAAGAGAACAGCTGCACAAGTAACTGACTGGAAAGATGTCCCCAAAAGGGGAAAAAAATAAAATGATACCAGGTTACTTTCTTGGTGAAAAGGAATTTTCTTCCATCCTTTGGGATGAGGAAGAACAAAGCATACCATTAGAGGAAGACATAAAAGTCAAGGCTTCTACATCCAAAACTGTCAAAAAATATGCAATGGTCTGAGGCCATGAAAGAGCTCAAAAAGGATTTTGAAAATCAAATGAGAGAGGTGGAGGAAAAATTGGGAAGAGAAATGAGAGTGATGCAAGAAAATCATGAAAAGCACCCAAAAAATGCTGAAGAAAATAACACTTTTAAAAATAGACTAACCCAAATGACAAAAGAGATCCAAAAAGCTAATGAGGAGAAGAATGCTTTAAAAAGCAGAATGGGTCAAATGGAAAAGGAGGTTCAAAAGCTCCCTGAAGAAAATAGTTCTTTAAAAATTAGAATGGAGCAGATGGAAGCTAATGACTTTATGAGAAACCAAGAAATTATAAAACAAAACCAAAAGAATGAAAAAATAGAAGACAATGTGAAATATCTCACTGGAAAACAAACTAACCAGGAAAATAGATCCAGGAGAGACAATTTTAAAATTATGGGGCTACCTGAAAGTTATGATGACCATTTATTAGTTAGTGCATGACTCCCATTCTTATAAATGTGAAACATTTTAGTTTTTAAAATTTTAAAAATAAGACCTTTTTCCATAGAAACTTGCTGCAATCCACCACCCCCCTTCTTGCTTCTCTTCTAATTTTAGCTGCATTTGTCTGTGCAAAAAAACTTTTAATTTTATGTAATCAAAATTGTCCTATCTCTTGTTTTGACGTTTTTCTCCTATGTGTAGTTCTAATAGGTAATTTCTTGTATGTTTCTCTAAATAATTTATGATGTCACCCTTTATTTTAAATTATGTACCTATTTAGAATTTATCATGGTATATGGTGGGAGATACTGTTATACCTATACACCTAGTTTCTGCCATACTACTTTCCATTCTAGCCAACAATTTTTTGGTGAATAATGAGTTCTTGTCCCAATAGCTGTGATTTGGGGGTTTATCAAACATTAGTTTACTCTCTTTGTTTCTATAAATTGTGTTTAATATTTGTTCTACTGATCAATCTCTATTTCCCACCCAGTACCAAATTTCTTTGATGATTATGGCCTTGTAGTATAGTCTGAGATATGGAACTAGTAGGCCATCCTTTTTTTCTATCTACTTTTTTCATTAATTCCCTTAATATCTTTAAACTTTTCTTCTTCCAGATGAATTTTATTATTTTTTCCAAGCTCTTCAAAGAAATCCTTTGGTATTTTGATTGGTATGGCACTGAATAAGTAAATTAATTTAGGTAGTACTGTCAATTTTATTATATTGGCTCAGTCTACCAATGAGGAATTACTATTTCTCCAATCATTTAGATCAGTATTTATCTCTGTAAATACTGTATCTTTTTGACATACTATTGTAGTCTCCATATAATATCATTGAAAATGACACATATATTCAGTAAATAATGAAATAAAATTCTAAATTTCATCAATATACATTGGGGATATTGACTTACAGTTTCTCTGTTTTGACTCCTTTGTTTAAGTATCAAGGCCAAGTTTGTGTCACAGAGGAAGGTTGGTATGATCCCTTCCTTACCTATTTTTCACATAATTTTTAGTATTGGAATTAATTGTTCTTTAAATGTTTGTTAGAATATATGTTTGGTTCTTTCAATGTTTTGGTGAGGTTCACCTTAAAATGCATCTTTTTCTGAGATTTTTTTTTCTCATTTATCCCTGTTCAATTTCTTTTTCTAAGATAGGATTATTGAAGCATTCTATTTCCTCTTCTGTTAATCTAGGCAATTTGTATTCTTATAAATATTTACCTTTTATTTTGATTGTTATTTTTACTAGTACATTGTTGGATGAAATCACTACTAATAATTGCCTTTATTTTTTTATCATGAATTTGTATCTAATTAGGTTACCTTTATAACTCCTAATTATGATAGAGTTTTGAGGGGCTACATATAACATCAACCTATTTAAGATTGTAAATAGTTTAACTTTGCTAAGTTAATTATGATTGCTTACTAATGTTTATCTTTTTATTTTTCTCTCTTGAATCCTTTGTTGTTTATGAGTCAAGTATTCTACTCATCTCTTTCCTTTTCTTCAGGCATTCTTGGAAGGCCTCTATTTTATCAAAGATTCATTTTTTCCTCTGTAAAATTATACTGTTGTCTAGGTTATTCTTGGAGGTACACCTATATCCTTTGACTTTTAAAATATCATATTCCATACTCTCCTCTTGTTGATATTGGTGGCTTTTAAGCTATATATGATCCTGATTATGGCTCCTTGGCCTTTGAATTCTTTCTTTCTGGTGACTTGAAGTATTTTTTCCTTTTACCTAGGAACTCAGGATTTTATCTACAATATTCCTGAGAGTTTTCCTTTGGAAGTGTCTTTCAAGAACAAACTAACAGATTCTTTCGCTTTCAATTTTGACCTCTGGTTCCAACAGATTTGGACAAGTTTCTTATCTAGTTTCTTGAGGTATGATGTCTAGGTTCCTTTTTTGTACCCGACTTTTAGGAAGTCCAACGATTCTTAAATTTTTCTCCTCAACTTGTTTTCCAGGTCAGTTTGTTTGTTTGCTATGAGATACTTCCCATTTTCTTCTATTTTTTTCAAGCTTTTGACTTTGTTTATTATTCCTTAATGTCTCATGGAGTCATTAAATTCTATTTGATCAATTCTAATTAATTCTAATAACTCCCTGAAATTATTTTTCAGGTATGGACTTTAAAAATATTTTTAAATGACTTAAAAAACTTTTTCTAAATTGTTAATTGTTTTTCCACCCCAATTTCCCCCTGTGCTGCTTTCATTTGGTTTTTAACATGTTTATTTTTTTCTCCTTGACTTGGAAAATGGACTTGTGCTATGATTTTCCCAGGAGTTTTCATTTTGGGGTTTCTTAGTAGAGATTGCAAGTCAGTTTTTTTTTTAATTTCCACTTTGTCATCTAGGTCTATGAAATATGGGCAATTTAAAAAATAGATTTCTTAAAATAGGATGTCTGAGACTTTTTTTGGGGGGGTGTCATGGCATTCTAATAATCCAGTGATTCTTAAATGTTTTCTCCTCAATCTTTTTTCCAGGTCAGAGGTTTTCCAATAAGATACTTTACATATTCTTCTGTATTCTCAATCTTTTCACTTTATTTTTAATATCATTTATTGCCTCATGGATTCACTGGCTTCTTCTTGGGTCATTCTTGTTTTTACAGTTTGTTGACTGGGCAAGATTTTATACCTCTTATGCCAAGCTGTTAATTCTCTTTACAATTCTTTCTTCCATAACTCTCATGTATTTTCCAGTTTTTTTCTCATGTCCTCATTTCATTAAAAAAAAAAGTAAGAAGAATTTGGGGGGCGGGCCCAAGATGGCAGAGTAGAAAGACACACAAAGGCAGGCTCTCCCCATACAGCCCATAAAATACCTGTAGAGAGGGACTCTCAACAAATTCTGGAGCAGCAGAAGTGGAGAACAATAGAGTGGAGGAGATTTCCAGCCCAGGGAGACCTGAAAGACCCATGGGAAACATCTGTTGCACAGGATGCAGAGAGGAGTCCAGCCCTGCCTTGGCCTCGCCACAGCTCGAGAACAGCTCTCAGGGGCGGAATCTCCAGTTACAGAATCCCCAGCCCCAGCAGCAGCGTTCACAGATCCCTCAACCCACAGGCACCGAAGGTCAGTGATGGATTTTTTTCAGCTGGCCAGGAAGGGAGAATGGCCTTCCCATAACTCCAGCCTTAGGCAGCAGCAGCAGAGACCACATCAGGCAGGTGGCAGCAGTTCCCACCACAGCCTCTACAGCAGCCACATCCATTGTTGGATCACCCTAGGGGCATTGAGGAGCTAACTTTTATCTCAGCCCTGTGAAGAGGCCCTGAGGGAGCTGCTTCCAGACCAGTGTACATGCTTAATTGTGCCACCTTGGAGGAACTGAGATCTTACAGATTCTCAGAGTATAATCTACTCTTGACAAAGGACCCAAAAGTCAAGTAACTGGTTGGGAAAATGCCAAAAAAAGGGAAAAAATAGGACTATAGAATGCTACTTTCTTGGTGATCAGATATTTCCTCCTTTCCTTTCTGATGAGGAATAACAATGCTTACCATCAGGGAAAGACATAGAAATCAAAACTCCTGTATCCGAAACATCCGAAATAAATATTGAATGGGCTCAGGACATGGAAGAGCTCAAAAAGGATTTTGAAAATCAAGTAAGAGAAGTGGAGGAAAAACTGGGAAGAGAAATGAGAGAGATGCAAGAAAATCATGAAAAGTGAGTCAACACCTTTCTAAAGGAGG